>CM051039.1:12689695-12853026 GCA_027627225.1 Congeria kusceri
TAGGAGTGTAGTTATCCTTATATTGCTTTAAATAAAACTTTGCAAATATTTTATAACCATGCACTAGCAGTATTTTGAAATAATTTCAATCAAAAAATGTTTCATGGGTGACTTTAATCTACCAAATTCCTTCAAGTTATTTGGATACGCTAAAACACGGCTGTCGGTGGTGCATCATTGATGTTAGTTGTCAACCTTTACTTCACCCACGAGCATGATTTAAAAGTTTTACAAACCATTATGATTCATTTGAGTCGGATGAGCGACCCAGGGCCACTTTGGCCCTCTTGGTAAGTAAAAGATAGGGTATGTACGGAAGAGTAATAGGACTATTTTATCTTATGTGTTTTGAGTTATGTATCATGCGTTAGGTATTATGTCCTAGGTGTTTTGAGTTATGTATCATGCGTTAGGTATTATGTCCTAGGTGTTTTGAGTTATGTATCATGCGTTAGGTATTATGTCCTAGGTGTTTTGAGTTATGTGTTTTGAGTTATGTATCATGCGTTAGGTATTATGTGCTAGGTGTTTTGTCTTATGGGTTTTGAGTTATGTATCATGCGTTAGGTATTATGTCCTAGGTGTTTTGTCTTATGTGTCTTGAGTTATGTTTCATGCGTTAGGTATTATGTCCTAGGTGTTTTGTCTTATGTGTTTTAAGTTATGTATCATGCGTTAGGTATTATGTCCTAGGTGTTTTGTCTTATGTGTTATGAGTTATGTATCATGCGTTAGGTATTATGTCCTAGGTGTTTTGTCTTATGTGTTTTGAGTTATGTATCATGCGTTAGGTATTATGTCCTAGGTGTTTTGTCTTATGTGTTTTGAGTTATGTATCATGCGTTAGGTATTATGTCCTAGGTGTTTTGTCTTGTGTCTTAGGTGCTATGTTATATGTGTTATTATACATCATTTAATGTATTATTTGAAAAAGAACGACGTAATTGAACTCAGCAACTTATAATCGTTCTGTATGTCATAAAGGACAAGCATGAGTGCGATTTTAGCAATGGTGTTGTTCATGTATTATGTCTTAGGTGTTTTGTCTTATGTCTTAGGTGTTATGTCTTATGTTTTATGGCTTAGGCGTTGTGTATTATGTGTTAGGTGTTTTGTCTCCTGTCTTAGGTGTTATGTTTTATGTCTGAGGTGTTTTGTGTTATGTATGAGGTGTGATGTTTTATGTGTTAAATTACATCATTTAATTGTATTATTTGACGAAAAAGAACGTAATTGAACT
The DNA here is from genome assembly GCA_027627225.1 of Congeria kusceri. Lineage (NCBI taxonomy): Eukaryota > Metazoa > Mollusca > Bivalvia > Myida > Dreissenidae > Congeria > Congeria kusceri. Next base: position 12,690,936 of record CM051039.1, read on the forward strand.
CAGCAATTTATAGTCGTTCTGTATGACCTAACGGACAAGCATGAATGCGAGTTTAGCAAATGTGTGGTTCATACTCGGGTGCATTAGGCAATACCAGCTGTACCGACACATATCAGATAATACCGTATCAAGAAACCGAGAAACAAGAATGGAGATGATAATAAGCATTTTCAATGTGGGTTCAGAAAACACGAATGTGAAAACTAAATTCTTACCTTGCTTCAGCCATTATTTCGATATAGCGATATTGACAGTATATTTGGTCTCAATAGTTTAATTTATGGGAGAAATGTGTCGATTTTAAAAATGGGCTTGGTGCGAAACGATGAGACGCTAATGAACACAGCGGTGGTTTCACATACAAAATACAGGACGACCTCGGCAAAATATCCATAAACTGGAATCTGCATCATATACGTTCCCAGAAGAAGTGAAGCGATCATAGTAACCGCAATTGACGTTTGATGGAAAGAGAACAATGATGACCTAAAAATTTGTTTTACTTTAGAAATTTCAACACGGAAAAATGTGTTCAATCCTTTCATGATCTTGCAATGCTTTTCAAGCCTGATCTTCACATTAAAACTACAATGCGTGATGCATTACATGGTGCTTCTAACATTTATAGATGGACATTAGAACACGATGAACTGTTCTTGCTTCTTGTCTTTGATCACAATATTTAATAAACCACAGCAGGTATGTGGTCAGTTCCACAATAGTAGTGTTTGGTAGAATGTACAAGTATAGAATATATACTCTTTATTACCAAAAGGTGGTTTGCACTGAATCCGGACGTTCTGCTTCAATGATTTTTCTAAGACTTGTGGGAATTTGAAGCTTTCTGAAATTAGAACTTAGTGCACATTTCTTGTCCGGGCTATTTCCCTGCAACTACTGGCCAAAATAGAGTGAAACAGTATATGAATGCTTCATTATCAAAATGAGGTGTGCACAGTACAGGATATTCCCTTTCAGTGATTTTCCTTAGAGTTATGGGACTTTGGGTGTTGCTGAAATTAGTTTATAGTGTGCAATTCTTGTCTGGAATGTTTCTCAGCAACTACTAGCCAGTATTCAATGAAACTCTGTGGGAAGCTTCAGTACCAAGATGCTCCGCTTCAATGATGTTTCTTACAGTTATGGGACTTTGATGATTGCTGAAATTAATATGCAGAGCCCAATTATCTGGACGCTGCTCTTCTGATTAAATTCCCATTACTTGGCAAAGCGCATTGGAAAGCATCCATCAGTTCACTGATATCCTTGTCACTTTTGTTTAAATAGTAAAATCTTCATGTACTGTAAGACGCGGTTTATGTCATGTGATATCATTTACATTGTATGGTTTGTTTATAAATATAATTATGTATTATGCGGAGGAAATGACGAATAAAACCAAACAAAAAACGCAAGTTAAACTAGCGTAATCTATTTTTCAAAGACATATGTTACAGCGTTGAAATATACTCGTCATTTAAAATAATTCACACAACAGTATACAGCGAAAGTAATTTAGTAACCATATAGTTAAATATGAATATTACATCAAAGACAGTAACAACTAGTGAATTCTTCGAATATATGTAAAAAAATAGTTTCCTATTGATAATTCTACAATGAACACAAGCTTGTTAACATTTGCCTTGAAACCATAATTGTACTTTGTCATGAAGTGAGGAATACCCAATGCCAGGTATAGCAATACTAGAGCAAGAATTAATTAAAATAGAAAATACTTTGAGAACCTTGCAAATTAAGAAAATAAACAGGAACAACAAACACAAAAGCAAAAATTAAAATGCAACATTTATACGAAGCAAAATGATTTTCAATGACTCAAACAATTATGCATCAATTTATCAAAAACAAAACGATACAGTCTTTGGCCACTATGACAAAATAATCTTCAATTGAGAACATATCATCTGTGAGCTTTCTTCACGATGCATTGAATACTGTGTACATGTATGTATTATGTGGATGAAATGACGAATAAAAAGAAACAAAAACGTTAGTTAAACTAGCGTTATCTATTTGTCAAGGACATACACTTCAGCGTTGAAATATACTCATTTAAAATAGTTCATACAACTGTATACAGCGTAAGTAATAAAGTGACAATCTAGTTAAAATTAATATTACATCAAAGACAGTATCAACTAGTGAATCATTATGATATATGTGAAAATTAGTGACCTATTTATAATTCTACAATCAACACAAGCATATCAACGATTGTTTTGAAAACAAAATGGTGATGTTTCATTTATCTTAAAAATAAAGTATATGCATAAAAATTGGAAACAAATGATCAAATAAGAAACGTTTACACATAAGGTACGACATGAAGTAAGGAATACCCAATGCCAGGAATAGAAATACTCGAGCAAGAATTAATACAAAATAGCGAAAATTTGAGAATTTTACAAATTAAGAAAATAAACAGGATCAACAAACACAAAAGCAAAAATTATAATCCAACATTGATACGAAGCAAGATGACATCTTCAATGAAGCAGACTATTATGTATCAATTTATCAAAAACAAATCAATACAGAATCTGGGTCACTATAAGAAAATAAAATATTGAATGGAGTACATGTCAACTTCACAACATAATGATTAAATTGTTTGCTGCGTCATACATTTGATGCACCAGAATTTCGTCCATTCATGTTCAAAGTACGCACAGAACGGCATTTCATAATTACATAGACTCTTATACTAAGTTGTTTGTTTGTTCGAAGATCTTACATACACTTGAAACTGCGATGAATATGCCCCAATAGCCTTTAAATGGACTTAAAAAGACCAATTATTTCCATTGACATTTTGACTATTACTTCTCAATAATGGATCCACAGATTAATATTTATTTCTGTTAGATTTCAAATAAAGTGTTTTATTCGGAAAGAACACTATTCGCACATTCCAACACCATTTCAACATATTCAACGAATAGAGACAAATCTTTATAAAATTCACATGTCCTTGTACCACCTTATTTCTTTGTTGTCTCTAGTCTGTATCTTTCTTTCGTGTGATGTAGCCATCTCATCTTCAACTTAAACTTGGGAGATGTAAGTCTCTGGAACAAAAGATAACATTAGGAGCTTAATTACTTTTGAAAATTGTGAACCAATAATTTAGGAAAGAGCAAGTTCAACAAAATAGAAACTGCAATGTCCCCAAATAATTGTTTTCAACTTCTGTGGTCAGTCAAATAATTCCACAATTGCGTCAAACGTCGAAATTTTTTATCACCAAGCGGAACAAAAATCAACTGTGCTTTCTGACTGATTCGTTTCTTTTCGACACATTGCCCTTTAAATATAGTAATGCATTAATCGTTACATCTTTTAATCGATATGCTCATGCCATAATATTCACTTTCACCCCGATTAAGTTGTCATAATTTCAATACGTACGCCATTGTCGCTTTCCAACGATCCACTGTCTCCCTCCGACATGTTGCAAAAATCGTTAAATACGACTGTGATATACCGCGTTTCAAATAAATAATACATTTATAAGACGTACCGCATAATACGTAAGACATTACACATACGACATAACTCACAGCACGTAAGACAAAAGGGAACTAATAGGCTTCCGTAGGTATGTCTACCAGGTAGAATAAATATCGAAAAATAACAGATATTCGTCAAAAGTTTAACTTCCCACAAACAATGTGCTTTTCAAACCTTGATGTATAAACAATAATTGTAAAATGTCGAACAGGAAAAGTCAGTTTAAAAAATTATTTTTCACAGCCAAAAACTGTGAAACTGCCACTTCAAACCATTGAGCTAACTTATATGAGACGTTACCTAAAAGTTCATTGGATGATCCTCTGCCAAACTTAATACTTTCAATGGAGCATTACGGGTCCTCTTGAACCTCTTGTTTTTCGTGTTTTTGTTTTGTTTGTTGTCGTCATCGTATTGTTCACAAGTAGTAAAACCCGTATATCGACATTTAGCACAATTTTGTGACTTAAGCAGCGGATGAGTACAAGCTTTGGTGAAAATGAATTAATATTGACCTATTTGAATACATAATACGGACGCGGATACGGGATTTTAACTAGTTTACAAGTTTATTAGTGAAAACTCATGTCATAAATACAGGACAAAAAGAGCATTGTACATGTGCAAAACATAAAAATGCAAAATAACAAGGCATTGCAATGGAACAAAGGCAGAATTTTCAATTCAAAATGTTGATTCGAGCGTAAGTTATTACATATGTAAAAGAACAAATCGTTTATAAATACAAGTACGATGGAGGACATTACGTTGTTGCTTTGTTTGTTTTGTTTTTTTTTCACGCAAATTTTTTTACAACAATCTCAAGAAATTTACAAAGTTTAAAAAACTCAGTTGTATCTTCTGGATTAGTTTGTATAATTTCTTTGAATTTCAAAACATTTGGAGATTAATGTAACCTTTTAGGTAAACATCTTTTTCTGTGTTCAGCAAAATAATTACATTGTAGTAAATATTGAAATTCATCACCAATTGAGCTCTTACCAAAATGTTCCCATTTTGTATTACTATGTTGTATGTTCTTCCAACTTCCTACTTCAATAGGGAAGTGATTTCTGGTTCGGAATTTTATAACATATTTCAGAAATGTGGATGGCGTTTTAATAATGTATTCTTCGAACCAAAATCGTCATTGAAAAGTCTATAGTTACAGCATTTTCTGGAAGAATTCAATGTGGAATACCAATCGTTTATGAATAAATCAGACAGCTTCAATTTGACCGAATTTTTGAGCCAAATAGAATTTGGAAAATCGTGATTGCCCCAAATATTTACCATTCCACATTTGGTTAATATAGATTTAATATGTTTAATCCATGGAATATTACTTACTCTTAATCTTTGTTCGTACATATATTTACTAAGTATAATATTATATACAGTAACAGAGTTTATCGCAAGTAGGAATAACTTGCTTTGACCAGTAACTGATCATTTGTAGTGGTTTTACGCCAGTTTCACCATATTTCATACAATTAGACGTGCTGCTTTAAACATTTGAAACATATTTCAAAAACTTCAACTGGACCTTTTCTAAAACTTAGTTATTTCTATAGCCCCGCACTTTACAACCGTACACTAAAATAGGTTTAACAATTTTATTGAATAAATCGATGTGTAAATCAATAGATAGGCACTGTGAATTTGCCCTTTTTATAAGGCAAAACATAGATTTAGTTGCTTTTTGAGCAATATGTTATTTTGCTTTACAAAATGAGCCGCTTCTTGAAAAAACAACACCAAGATAATTAAACTCAAACACTACTTCTATAGTGTCGTTACATAATACAAATTCATAGCGTAGTGGTCTGCCTTTAGCAAATATAATTATTTTTCTTTTTATAGTATCAATGGTAAGTTTATTGTCTTTGTAATAATGTTCATATATATGTAATGCGTTTTGTAAATATTCAGCACTTTCGGAAAATATAATTGTATCATCTGCATACAGCAGTATAAATAGTTTTAGGAAGTCTATAAGACGATTGTCATCAGCATGCTTAGAAAGTAATGTTCCATGGGCAATATTGCTATTCTCAAAATAATCGTGCAAGTCGTTTACAAAAAATGAAAATAACAGTGGAGATAAGCTCTCGCCTTGACGAGCACCTATACAACAATGAAAATAGTCTTAAAGCTTTCCATCAACTCTAACACAACTTTTGGCATTTTCATACATATTTTTGACAATTTTTAAAAACATTCCATGGATGCTATAATTTTTCAGTTTCATCCACATAATGTTTCTGTTTATAGAATCAAAGGCAGCTTACAAATTAATGAAGGCAAACAACAATTTTTTACCTGAATTATACAAATAATCAATGAGCATCTAAAAAACAAACATATTATCCACAATTGAGTACATATGACGAAATCCTGCTTGGAATTGACTTAACAAATTATACTTTTCAACATATTTCAAAAGGCTATTATTTAGTATTGACGTAAAAAGCTTTCAAAAACGAATAGTTGTTTTTAGGTCCGTTGTGTTATTTCACTCCTTTATATAATCTTTTCTTTTATTTTGTTGAATCTGTAATAAAAAGTTTGCCAATGCGCCAATCTGTGAACTGCTCTCTTTGATGTTTTAGCGGATTTGTCAACCAGCAGTTCGTCAATCAGCTTCCGGACAATCCCTTACAGCTGGCGATCAACACCGACGCGTACGTCCGTCTGCACACCGCCGACGCCGACCAGAACACGAAGATGATCGTCCAGTCGTGCGTTGCAACCCCGACCAACAACAACAATGATCCACGAAGGCTCCCCTTGATTACTGACAGGTATCCTTCTTTCCTATAGATTCAGCCATTCCTATAGATTCGGCTAGCCCCAGATAGTGGAAATTATTTCTTATAAACCTTGTGTTAGCTATCTGTATTGAGACAATTCTGTCACATAAATATTGTTTTGTTTTAAAAATGGCGAATTTTAGATTTTGTCTGAGAAAATTAAGATTAAAAAAAAAATCCCCAAAATTGCTACACTTTGTGCATAAGCCAATAATTTGGTAAACAGTCATTTTCAAACAGTATGCTAGTGTGTGTTAGTTTAATAAAGAATGCTTCTAATGAATAATATCAAATTGTAAGAAATGTTAGTGTTTTTTTTATCAAAATGAAGACTGAACCAAATGATAGGAAACATCTGACAAATTCATAGTTGCTAGTGTGCCTTCCTAGAATTGGTCAGTAACTATTATTACTAACTAAGTGAATGGCTGATCTCTACATTATATGGCCTTTATTTAGTAGGAGAAACCTTTAATTTATAGATAAAAGTCTCACTGGTGTTGAAATCGTGCTCATTTAGGGTATAAATGCAGTTTAGTTCTTAAGTGGCCGAATATACAGGAAAAGAGGCTATTTACATGTATAATAAAGGCCCATTCTGTCGTGCCCAGCCCGATACTAATATTATACTAAGGCATAAAAATATGTTTGTTTCAGGTTACATGCCCCTAAAAATTAGGGTAGGTAGGTAGGTGGGGATTTTTTTTTTAGTTGGGGGGGGGGGGGGGGTATATGGTTAACTTGAAGATTCTTAAACTGAATAATTATTCAAAACATATCGGTAATATCCTTAGACATTGTTTGCAACTGGTTGCTATCAAAACAAAACACGTTTTTATCCAAAAAACATTTACTTACTGGAAAAAAAAACAATAATAACAAATCTGACAAACTCAATAAAATTTCTAGGATCGGGTGATTTGTTTAGAGTATATCGGGTGACCTGAAACAAACATATTTTTTACGCCTAACTTAAAAACAAATTAAATGCATTAGACGTCCGTTGCGTAATATATATAATAATTGAAGCATACTTTGACCGGAATATGTTAGTAATTTCACGAGCCCGCAGGGTGAGATTAAATAATTAATATATTGAGGTCAAAGGGTGCTACAAGTGTTTTATACCATAATCACCAATCAGACCGCAGCTTTCTACGATGCCGATCCAATGGGCAGTTCCTAAACGTCACGTGATGTCTGACATGCTTGACATCTGTGTCGTTTCCAAATTTAGCGGTGTCACAAGGTCACGTGATGCGATCCGAATGTTGCAAGCTTACCGTGCAATAAGTAGCATGCGTATAAATAACAACTAAATTTCAATATACTGCACGATACTTATTGCACGATCCGCCCACCCTCCCTTAGTCCAACGGTTTTCATCCGATCTTAACCAAACTTCATGAAAATGTGTGTAATAATAATATCTAAGTCAAGTTCAATATTCAGCCAAATCGCCCCAGGAATTGTGGAGTTATGGCCCATGAATTATCTAAAATTGGCCGTTTTACCTGTTTACGCTCTCAAAGTGCAACAGTTTTAATCAGATCTTCACTAAATTTCATAAAAAAATTTGTAATGATAATATCTGAGTTCAATACTCAGCCAAATCGCCCGAGGCATTGTGGAGTTATGGCCATTGCATTATCTAAAATTGGCCTTTTTTAGCCGTTTTCGTTTTCTAAATCCTACAGTTCATAGCCGATCTTCACCACACTTGGTGAAAATCTGTTTGGGCGTGCCATCTCGGTTAAGTTCGATAAACAACCAAATCGTCAAATTAACTGTGGAGTTATGGCCCTTGATTATCTAAAATAAGCCTTTTTAGCTATTTAGAGGGGGGGGGGGCATAACTGTTTTACAAACAGCTCTTGTGTAGTGTTATTGTCAATATAGACTTTTTCTTTAAATTAGCATATATTTTGAGTTATTCATGGCAAAATATTGACCTCGCATAAAGGGTATTCAATGGGTTCTTCTTTACAGATGCGCGTCAGACCAGTCCGTGCAGATAGTTCTGTCGTCGTCACATGACTTCGGGTTCAAGTTCCACGCGTTCTCTTTCGACCAATTATATCAGGGCATCTACATTCACTGTGACGTCAAGTTCTGCCCCGTGACGTCATTCACCCCCGAGTGCCAGCAGTTTTGCCGTCACTGACGTATGGTGTACTGGTGTCCAATATGAAATAAATGAGTTCAATGTGTTATTGTAAAATTATTGTATTAGTATCATAGTTTCCAATATGCCTAAAGTCATCCAGACAAATCGACCGCTTGCACGTTTAAACATCTTTTTAAAAAAAATGGAACTACCATAAATACTACCGTTATTTTATTAATTGAGAGTGTATGTTTAAAAAAAAAGCTTTGGTCAGTTTGTTTTAATCTTTAATGTTTAAATTTAGAACCAAAATTGGTTCCTTTTTTCCTTGGAAGACAAACCGTTGTGCATTATCGTATTTACTCTTAAATTAAGTTTACCTTATGAACATACACTTATTGACACCAGCAGATCTACTCGTATATTACGAAATATATATCATTACCTAAACTTCAATTGTGTTAGTCATCTCCAGTTTGACGCTGCTATATACGAAGTGACAGCGATATTTAATGGGGCGAACAATTGATTTTAATCTAAATTTAATTGCCTAATCTTTAAGAATTATACGTATTTAAATGTAATTAAAATATACGAATGAACTACAGTTTTGTCGTAAAGTGTAAGCAAAATACATGACTGTATACTGTAAGTAAAAACATTTGCTGGCATGTCTTATTAAAAAGTTTAACGCCAAACTGAACAATTGTTTGGCCTTATATACAGCAAGATGGATAAATCTGTTTGTCAACATTCAAAAGTTTCAGTTGAGTATTTACTGAAGTGAATGCTTTCTGTATACACGCAATTTATCTAGATCCCTTCAATTCAATAAATGGCGGATGAGATTGCTTTATCGCCGATGTATTTACCCTGAAATCCAAAACAATTTGGGCTTTGTAACGATTTTATCAAATGGCACGCTTGCCAAATAGTATGGATATGGCAAATGCGGTCCTTAAAGGGACCCATTCACAGATTGGTAGATTGACAATTCCAAAACATTTGTCAGCGATTCCAAAAGGGAAACATACTTTAGATATAAAATGTAAAATGATACTTCTGTCATATATTCTAAATGCTTTTCTTGACAGATAATATTCTTGTTTGTTAGTCCATAAACTTAAGTTTTTGATGTAATTACATTTTATGACATTTTTTTTAAATACGAAAATCGTTATGAATAAGTCCCTTTAAAGCATGCTGGGAGGCATTTTGCAAAGGTTTAACATTTTTGCCCGCAACCTTCACTGAAATTAGGGAAATTTACATTTGAATGGAAGAGGTGTGAAGTAGTTGTTCATAGAATAATTAAGTAAATTACGGACATTTTTATGTTCTAAGACCTTTGATAAATAATTTTCTAGAGCTGCGCACAGCTCTTTTTCAAACTTTAAACGAGCAACACTTAGAACAACGTGGAAATTTAAATTACATGTACGGTAATGATTTTAGTCATTTCTCAAAATAATATTTAGACCATCGGTGATAGTATAAGCATTAAGGAGTCGCAGGAGCGAGAAAAAAGATGGATTTTAACGACGACATTCCAAATGCAGTGCCGGCTAATGACAATGACGGTGGAGCTAATACCAAAAAGAAAGTAACGATTGACAACAACAACGACATCAAGTTTATAAATGTTGAAAGTGACGAAGAAAAGGCGAGAAAACGAGGCACATTTCTTACCAATCTGGAGATAACCGGCTGGCCTTGGCGAGTGGCGGGATGCATGTTTCTGATTGGCTTCCTGTTTCATGTCATCTCCTTCGGCACTCCTGATTGGATGATCACGGTGGACGCCAACGGTGATGACGTCATGCACGTGGGAATATGGACGTCGTGCGTGTTAATTGGCTTGTGCGAATTCAGAAGCGAGACGACGGGTAACGTCTTTAGCTTTTGTTCTAACAGTATACATGCAAGTCATATTGTTATGTTAACACACGACGCTTTAATATCATAACTGTTTATTTGTTATTAAGGCATTCAGCCAGAAATACAAAATATATGTATAATATTCTAGTATGCCATATTCTAAAATAACGACAGAGTATAATTCATAATAGAGTAAATATCTACATAATTCCTGTTCAATTACTGTTATTTCTTGATCTAAGGAAAGATTTCGATCTTGTAGATCACAATATTCTCAAAGAAAAACTAACGTTTCACCATTTTTCATCAAAAAGTGTGAAAATTATGGAATCTCACTTGCATAGCAGAGATCAGCCTGTGAAATATAATAATAATTATTATAAATTGCTTAAAATAAGAGGTTCCCCAAAGGTCTATCTTTGGTCCTTTGTAGTTTCTTATCCATATAAATGATAAAACGTCACACATATGTTGTACAAACTCAAAAATTGACTTGTATGCTGATGATTCTACTATCCACCACGCAGATAATAATGTTATAAAGATTAAACAATACTTGCAGCAGAGTATAGGTAAAGTGAGTCGATGTTGTAACTTCAAAAATATGGCGATAAATCCTGGAAAATCCAAATGTATGCTCATCGGCACGAAAAATCGTTTAAGAAATGTTTCTCAATTAGCACTCAATGCAGATCAAAAGTATATTGAAAATGTTAATTGTCAGAAAAATTGTAGGTTTTACGTTGAAAACAACTTTAACTGGGATACCCAGCATAACTATGTATGCAAAAAACTTAATTTGAAAATAAATTTTCTAAAAAGACTGACGCCCTACTTGACCGTTTAAATAAAAAAACAACTGTTTTATAAGTCATACATGTTACCTCAATTTGATTTTTGTTGTGTGCTTTGGGCAACAGGTACTTATGTGTGCTCAAATAAACTTTATAAGATTCAGAAAGGGGCAGCTAGGGTATTCTTCAAAAATCTTATCCTTCTATACAACTATGCTCAATTAAACTTTATAAGATTCAGAAAGGGGCAGCTAGGGTATTCTTCAAAAATCTTATCCTTCTATACAACTATGCTCAAATAAACTTTATAAGGTTCAGAAAGGGGCAGCTAGGGTATTCTTCAAAAATCTTATCCTTCTATACAACTATGCTCAAATAAACTTGATAAGATTCAGAAAGGGGCAGCTAGGGTATTCTTCAAAAATCTTATCCTTCTGTACACCTATGCTCAAATAAACTTGATAAGATTCAGAAAGGGGCATCTAGGGTATTCTTCAAAAATCTTATCCTTCTATACAACTATGCTCAAATAAACTTTATAAGATTCAGAAAGGGGCAGCTAGGGTATTCTTCAAAAATCTTATCCTTCTATACTACTATGCTCAAATAAACTTTATAAGATTCAGAAAGGGGCAGCTAGGGTATTCTTCAAAAATCTTATCCTTCTATACAACTATGCTCAAATAAACTTTATAAGATTCAGAAAGGGGCAGCTAGGGTATTCTTCAAAAATATTATCCTTCTATACAACTATGCTCAAATAAACTTTATAAGATTCAGAACGGGGCAGCTAGGGTATTCTTCAAAAATATTATCCTTCTATACAACTATGCTTAAATAAACTTTATAAGATTTAGAAAGGAGCAGCTAGGGTATTCTTCAAAAATATTATCCTTCTATACAACTATGCTCAAAATTAGAATGGTTAACGTTTGAAAATCGCTGCAAATATCACTCTGGTGTAATGGTACGTACAACAATGTATACAAGGCATTAAGTAATCAAACCCCTAGTTATATTGCTAATCACGTTGAGTCTACAACATCATGCACTCGATCTCTCAAGTCCTCGAGTTGTTTGAACATTAACTAATGCTAAGAAACCAAGAACAAATTACATGTTAAACTCATTTTCAAATCGTGGCAAGGATACCTGGAATAATATACCAATTGATATGAAATAAGCATTAGTTTGCTTACTATCTAACCTTTATTAAATAAATTTATTATTATATTTATTTTTTTATTATTATTATACAGTAACTTAAACAGTACATTTGTAAATTACTATCAGTATCAAGTATGTTTTTCATTCCAGTTTTACACATTACGATAATGTGGTTAACCAGTTAGTGCTTACTTTAAATAGGACGGTTAAAATGCAATAGTATTGCTGTTTAGGCTGTTGGCGAAAGACAACGGTCTTTAGAGAAGGTAATTTCCAGAACCTGTGTCACGGGAACTACTTCTTTCCTTTGTAGGCAACGAGTCAGTAAATCGAACCAGAAAGGGTCTTTGAAAACAGCAAAATTTCACGCAGGTTTTCTAACTTTGAATTATTTATTCGCTATTTACATGTATGTAACCGAAATATCACCTGAGCGTCCTGGAATAAGACCACTAAATTAATTAGCTACATTGATTATGTTTGACTAATGTTTCCATTTTAGCACAATTGCACTCATAATTCATTTGCTTTTAGTTCCTTTTCTCGCCAACAGTCTTGCTACGCTGTCGGCGTTTTTGATAAATTTTTGAGCTATAGAAAATCATTTGTAGATGGTATTTGTTTCAGATTGCTTGAACGCAACCCGGACATTCGGAGGTATAGGTGTCGTCTGCTGCATCGTGGTAGTCCTGCTACTGATCTCCTACATCTATAACTACAAGCATCCGCGTCGACGGTGCCTCAACGTTGCCGTGGTGACCAACTGCTTTGTAGCGGGTAGGTGTGTTTTGGTGACGTCATAGCGAGGTATACTGCGAAAACATTTATAAATTTTACTAGTACAAGCGTCCGTAGACATGGTACCCAACTCTTACTGCTTTGTAGCAGGTTAGTGTGTTTTGATGACGGTATATTGTAATAGCTAGGTACACCGAAGATGCAAAACTACACATGTCAGCGTCTGCGATGTTTCCACGTTGCCATAGTAACCAACTGCTTTATAGTGGGTAAGCATGTTTTGATGACGTAATGCTGAGTAAAGCTGAGCAAACATCTATAACTACAAGCATCAGCGCCGACGTTGTCTTAACGTTGCCGTGGTGACCAACTGCTTGAGTTAAGGGGTTAAGTGTGTTTTGATGACGTAACAGCGAGTAGCTCTGAGCAAACATTTATAATCAAAAACACCAGAGTCCGCATTGTTTGGTAGCAGGTAAGCATGTGTTTTGGCGTAATATCGAGATACGCGAGCAAACATTTATGCCTATAAGTATTATGCTGGCTCTCGTTGCCATGGTAACCAGCTGCTCAGTTTCTTGCGTGTAATCTTCAACGCTTTGATGAAGTCATAGTAAGTTAAACAGGACCCGTAGCCTACTTAGCGGGTGTCATGTCAAATACCGTTTGCATGATCGTTTGGTTGCAGACTATAACAATTTGCCAAGGACGGTATTCACACAGCTCATAAGGGATCGACATCTTTGTTAAATTTTCAGATCAAATTTTCTATGTGAAATGTAATGATTGTATATTTTTCAGAAGGATTAAATTCTAACCATCTTAAGAGTATTTACTAGTTCAAAAGATTTTAATGTGAAAAGACATATAAAAGAAACAGTCACTTGAGAAATTTTATGGATTTAAGAAATTGTAGTTTTACCTAGGAAGCTTTTTGAAAACGGGTCCAGTGCAACCTCGAGCAACTTAACTAATGCTGGTACTTCAGAGTGAGAATGTAAAGGAACTAGCAGTAGTATTGCTAATTAGGTGTTTGCATTGTATTTGCAGCACTCTCAACGCAAATCGCAACGGCCATGTTCTGGCGCTCCGGTGCCTGCCAGTATGATGACGCAACTGGTTACGTGACGACGCGGTGGGCGTGGTCTATCGCGCTGTCCTTCACTGCCGTTCTGCTGCTGGTGGCCGCTGGGTTGGCGTTCCTGGCCATTGAGCTGATCGCCATTTCCCGGGAGACGGGCAGAGGTCAACCGTGGAAAGGGCGTGGCTTCCATGTCACGTGATGATGAAGTGTGTGGGCGGATGAAGTCTGAGAAATTGTTGACCAAATTTGAAAATGATATAAATTACTACATATACATATGTATATGAATTATTGTAAAGTTTACGAGTTGTTTTGTGTGGCAAAGAGGTATGGTGTACCATTTGTTTCAAAAGTTCATATACGACTGCTAGCTGAATATATATGTATAACTGTTGTTATACAATTGTAACCGCAGTTACAAATCTATGACTGCAGTCATTAATTTGTAACGGCAATTACATTTAAAAATATAACTGCAGTTATAATTTATACCAACAGTTATAAAATATAGCAGCCGTCATAAAATTATAACCGCGGTTACATTTTTCTGACCAAATGGTAAACTTAAGTCTTTTTGGTGAATTAAGTCACGTCTTATATAATGCCTTTTTGTCAAAAAATGCATTTATTTATTTAAATATGAATTTTTAAATTATAAAATCAATCTAAATATACATATTTCGTAAAAAAAATGAATCAGACAAAAAGAGTAACTGAAGTTATAATTTTATGACAACTGTCATCTTTTTTATGGCGTGCCATTTGGGTCAAAAGTACATATACGCCTGCTAGCTGAATTTAGATGTAACTGTTGTTATACAATTGTAAAAACGTTTGTTTGGCTCAATGTTATGTATTAAATGCCGTTTACTTATTAATATTAAGGTTAAAGATTTATCTTTGAATTGTAGAAAAACGTCAGTATACAAGTAGATATCTACCTTTTAATAACACCACTGTGCGTTGAAATACAGTGTTCGAAATGGAAATGTGAGAAAATACATTCACCTATCATTCTGTTTCGGTGCGGAAGGACCTTGTAAGCTAATAAATGCACGGACTATTACTTTTCACTTTTAATAGCCAGCGCTTAGACGCCTCCATACCAGACAGGTTTGTTTCCAATCATTTGAAGCGTGGTTTCTCCCTAACACAGTTCCAACTCTTTCAATATAAACAGTTGGAAGTTCCACATTTCAGTTAGTCTAAAACGGACGAGGGAACGCATCCTTGATCCACAGTTAATAATATTCTGTTTAGGCGCCGAAAGACATCATAAAATATAATTTACTGTTGTTTTGTGTTTGCAAAATATAGGCCTACATGTTCTTATATTGTGTTTAATTTATGTGTGGTATGTTAGGATTTATGTGTGGTATGTTAGGATTTATGTGTGGTATGTTAGGATTTATGATTGACCTTTTGATGCTATTATAATTGTGTTATCCATTTTTATGCCTCCACAAAGTGGGAGGCATTAAGGATTGCACGTGTCCGTCCGTCCGTCCGTCCGTCCGTACGTCCCGACATTTTGTGGACTCAATTCCTATTTAACTGCTTGGCCGATATCGATCAAACTTTCACAATTAAAGAACCTCAACGTGTAGGTGATCGTAAATGAAGGAATTTTGGCTGCGACCAATTTTGGCAGAATTATGGCACCTTGTCAGTTTTTTCCGCTATAGAATATATACATGTACTTCCCGAAATTTTGTTGACTCAACTCCTCTTTAACTGCTTGACAGAATTCGCTCAAACTTTCACGGCTGAAGAACCTTAACGTGTAGGTGATTGTAAATGTTGGAATTTTGGCTGCGACCATTTTTGGCAGAAGAATGATCATTTGCCATGTTTTCCAAAATAGTGTTGGCGACACGCCCTTCGTTTGTGTCCAAACATGTCTCATGGGGCCATGCATGTTCGTGACACGTCTAGTTATACATAATATAGAATAGGGTAACTCGCCCTTAAGTCGATTTTGTCCCAGATTCGAACATTTTGTTCTTTGTATTTTGTAACGATCGGTGTAGTTTGTCATGTTTTGAGACATTTTAACGAAATTTTATCCTTTTCACTCAAAGTTAAAATATTTGTCTAAATATGACGTCATCCACAATTTTTCACGATGAAATTGTACATGCAGTGCTATTTATAACTCCGTGTGGCGAGAAATTCAGAATGTTCGATTGGGATTTACCATGATACCATCGGCATTTCGGCCAGATGCATTTTGTTGCATTTACTAAGGACTAAATATTGAAAACATTAATTTAATATATAATTATGAATGGCAGTTTTTAGTGTTTCGTTCTATTTCATATATTTCTCAATTAAATCTGTGTAACAGGGCAATTAGCCCTTGAGACGAATGCAGTTCGCCCTGATGACAAACAGGCGTTTAACTCCTGGCATATGCATACTTGATGGGCATTAACCACATATCTATGTCATTTATCATGATTTGATCTGTAAAGAATCACCTAGTTCACTAACAACAAGCAGCACAAAATATTCTATATTTTCTGTTAACGTATTTTTCTGTCTTCCGACTAGTGCTAAATATAGTAATGTTGTTCCGATGTTCGAAAAAACGCTAGAAGTGCCCATGTAATTTATCGTCTTTTTAAACACTTATTTATGTCAGCATTTCGACAAAGTAATTACTTGTAAGTTCTATATAGGACTCTAGATGTGATTGTATGAATTTTATTGTGTATAGGCAATGAATATTCCAATTAATGTTATGGACAAACTTTTGTTTGACTCAAAGGCGAATGTGTTCGACTTGAGGGCGAAATCAGTGGGTATTGTATGTCAACTATTATTCAAAGCAAATAAGCCCGGAACCAAACAGTTTGTCTAAAAACAGAGTCATTAGATATGGTGCGTATGGCCTGCACCAGCTGAGTCCCGGCTTTGAACAATGAGCATTGAAATGAAGAGGTATGGCGTTGACCCGTTCGAATTAAGGGCGAGTTACCCTAATAGGTTTAAGTAGGTTAGTGTTGAGTGCAGATAAGTTTATTTAGCCAGGCTTAGAAAACCTAAACCACGAGCCTTGGCGAGTGGTTTAGGTTTTCCGTGCCGAGCAAATAAACGTACCTGTATTCAATACTTACCTGGTATTCTATTTATCCCATCATTTTCTGTCTTTATTTTAGGCCTATAGATCTAATTTAAAGAAAGAAAATCACTGGATAACACGAAAACCATCAAATGACGTCACGAAAAAAAAAATGACGTCATTATAATGCACGCGTTTGCTGTATTCAACAAGGAAATACAGCTAAGTTTACCCCACGGGGTGTTATTTCGTAAATGCAGGCTTGATTATGGGATAAAGTTTATATTTGTATTTAATGTGTTTAAACTAGGGATGGTGAAACTATTCGAATATTCGATTTAATGACCACTATTCGAATAGTTAAAACGCCATTCGAATATTCGCAAATTTGTATTGCTTTAAAAAACCTGATAATAAAAAGTATTTTTCTTTCAACATAAAAAAGTATTTCACCAATAGATACCTCGAGTTATACCGTGTTTTGATTAGAACGGTCCCGTGTCATGTGTGAGACTACATGTAAGAGATTTTGAATATACGAGTAGGTGTCAGCAGTCACTCGTCTGGTTGCCAGTAAGACACACCTTCATCAGACAACGTGAAACCACATTCATTGGGAATAAAACCTTAAAAGTGTTACAATTAAAAGTATGCTTATTGAGAGGTACGTATCCAAATATATTAGAAATATGTGGATTATGAATGATTAATAACTTCTTTAATAAAAGAATAATTAAAACCGGTACATTTATTTATAAGTCCCCTACCGGTGTTTCACCGGAGGGGACTATAGGTTTGCCCTCCGTCCGTCCGTCCGTCTGTCGCTTAGTCCGTCCGTCCGCAAAATATTGTTCCTGCGATAACTCAAAAAGTACTGAAGATACTTCGATGAAACTTGGTATTCATATAAACGGCAATGTGAGTATTTTGCACGACCTTTTATTTTATACTAGAGGTCAAAGGTCACGTGACTGTTACTAAAAATAGAAATAAACTAAAACAAACTGGATCCGGCGATAACTCAAAAAGTGCTGAAGATATTTCGATAAAACTTGGTATACATATAAACGGCAAATGTGAGGGTTATGCAGGACCTTTTGTTTTTCACTATAGGTCAAAGGTCACGTGACTGTTACTAAAAATAGAAATAAACTAAATAATGTTATAATTCGAAAAGTACATAAGATATGACCATGAAAGTTGGTACAAAGATTGAACTATAGGTTTGCCATCCGTCTGTGTGTCTCTCTATCTGTTCGTCCGTATGTTTGTCCGTCCGTCCGTCTGTCCGTCCCCAAAACCTGGTTCCTGCAATTACTCAAAAAGTACTGAACTTATTTCGATGAAACTGGGATACATATAAACGACAATGTGGCAATGTGAGGATTGTGCACGCACTTTTTCATCCCTAGGTCAAAGGTCACGTGATTGTTACTAAAAATAGAAATAAACTAAATACTGTAATAATTCGAAATGGACATAAGCTATGACCATGAAACTTGGAACAGAGATTCAACTATAGGTTTGCCATCTGTCTGTGTGTCGTTCTGTCTGTTCGTCCGTATGTCTGTCTGTCCGTCCGTCCCCAAAACCTGGATCCTGTGATAACTGGGAAAGTACTGAAGACACTTTGATGAAACTTTGTATCCATAGCAACAGCAATGTGAGAATTATGCACGACCTTTTATTTTTCACCAGAGGTCAAAGGTCACGTGACTGTTACTAAAAATAGAAATAAACTTAATACTGTAATATTTTGAAAAGTGCATAAGATATGATCATGAAACTTCATGAAACTTCATGAAACTTGGTACACAGATTGGACTATGGGTTTGCCCTCCGTCTGTGTGCGTCTGTCTGTCTGTTCGTCCGTCGGTCTCACTCTGTCTGTCCCGTCCCCAAAACCTGGACCCTGCGATAACTCAAAAAGTACTGAAGATACTTTGATGAAACTTTGTATGTATAGAAAAAGCAATGTGAGGATTGTACAGACCCTTTATTTTTCACCAGAGGTCAAAGGTCACGTGACTGTTACTTAAAATAGAAATAAACTTAATACTGTAATAATTCGAAAATAACATAACATTATGATCATGAAACTTGGTACAAATAATGGACTATATGATTGCCCTCAGTTTAGTTCTGCAATAACTCAAAAAGTAACTCGAATGTCTGGTCAATGTTACTAAAATAGAAAAAACAACAACTTAAAATACTGCAGTGACAAATGGGATTTGAATATGAAACGTCTACAGATAAAGGGCGATTTGACGGTATTGCACAATGTTTAATTAGTAGGGGTTTTCATCGGTAGGGGACTCCTGTATTGCTTGCAATACTATCAAAGCCTTGTTTTATTTAATTCTTAACAGCGCGTCATTAATTTATTCCAATGTTTGTGCAATTTGTTAATGAAGATGTTACTAGGTAATTGGTACTGAAAACTTATACAAAATAGTTATAGTATGTCGAATAGACCACAAAGCTAAAATTAGTTAATCTGAACATCTATGAGAATATTCGATTGAATGAAAATGCGAATATTCGAATACCGATTTTGGTATTCGATGCCAACCCTAGTTTTAACGATGCACTTTGTGCAGAAATAAAATTAAGTTGTTATGATGTTTTATTTTTCTTGTCGCCTGGTTTAATTGACCATGGTAACAAAATACAGTGTACTCCCTCTATACCGAACACCGACCGGACCGGACCAAATGTTCGGTTTTCAGACAGTGCCGGTTTACTGAGGATTGAGGCAAAATACAATGATGCATATAGATTATATAAATGTATTCGTTTTATTCTGATTTATTCAACTATGGCGTTTTATGACAGTACTAAATTAAAACGTAACGCATTATTATAACATACAACACATTTTGAAATCAAACCAGATCGTTAAGTTTGTAAAATTTGCATGCATTTCCGAAACGATATTTCTCCAGCGCAGCATTTTTCTCCCACTGTTCACTCTAAGTAGATTTTCGACATATTATGTCATTAACTGTAGACCTGCCTACTCCATACTTGTCACTCAGAACCTTAAGCGAGGGTTTTGGGATAGATTCTGCATCACTGATCAATTGTATTTTGTTTTCGAGAGTTAATTCAACCCGTCGACGTTTAGAAGGTGGCTCAGACATTTTAACTCTAACTTTGCAGTAGATAGTTCATAAGTAGCATCGAGCATAAATACTCTATCATTTCTTTCAAGAAAGCCGACTCTGCTGATAGACTGTAAATTCGACCAGCATCATTCAAATTATGTTTTAATTAAAGTAATCATTAATAATTATAACGTCATTAATAGATATTACCTAAGTTATATATATTGTTTGTAAAATGTTTAAATATTTTCGGAACAAATGAAAACAGTCTAATTAACATACTGTTTGCTGTTCACACTTTTTTGGCAATACCCATTTATTTAGCGACTAAACACCCTTATCTGAGTCCTAATACGATGTCGAACTGTTGCCCCTAATTTTCGGATTAAGTGTGCAATCACCCTGCGGCAAGACAATCGCGCGCTAAAGATAATCGATTACATCAGATTGTCACACATGTTCGGTTTACAGAGGTCAGTTTGTACTCCGAAACAAAGCGATGGACCGGAGCGTCTGTTCGGTTTTCAGAGAGTTCCGGTTTATAGAGAGTACGCTGTATAAAAGATTAGCATGCAGTGTCACTATGTTTTTGACTCGGCTGCCACTGAAAAAGCACTCGCTGCAATTGATTTTTATTCAGAAACAGTATTATGAAATAGTCATGTAGGTACCAAACGCCCGCATTGTTTTAGGAGATAATTTAAAGATTCCAGAAGTTAAAAAAGCAATTGCTTGTTTATAACAACAACAACAATACAACATTAATTCAACAGAAACTAATGAGTAGCACTAGTTTTTTGTTGCTTAGGAGAGATAATTCACATTAGGAGAAATATTTAGCGGAAAGAGTTGTCCATCTTTACGTTTATCAAAAATTGGGGAGAAAACTGCTATACGCGTGAGCATCTCTTGTGAGCAGTTGTCTTTCTTAACAACACCTTTTATACGTCAATGCTTACGAATTAATGCGCAACAAAACACCAGCAATATTTGCGCGTTGTATTTTATTCTTATGCAGTGTGTAATTGTTTACTAAATCAATGACAATGAATTAACTTTTTTTTGGTCTAAAGAAAGTCATTCAATGACTTGAGTTTTGAAGTATCGATATTATGCCCAAAGCATTACGATTATTACAATTAACTGCAGCAGACTTTGTGAATTATTTAGAGAATTTCTCTTTCCGAAAACCTGTTTTTTGGTTAAAACAATATTATGCGTAGATATAGCGTATTAAACATTGTTAATAGCATCTAAAAACTGTCATACGTACGTATCATACAATTTTCTGGCATTGCGTCTTATACACGGGCGTACTTTATTGCCAAAAAATAAATGGTTAGTTTCCGCTTATAACTCCAAAAAAATCTAGGAGGGAGGTAAAATATAAGTTGTTTTTTCTTTAACTTGTTTTTCTTCCCCGCATATTCACCACACAGTTTAAGTATATTGGACTGCATATAAAATGTTTAAATAGCTCCCTACAAAGGAACTGTACCTATAACTATAAATAAGGTCATTGAAAAAGAGATTTCTGGCAAGAAAATTGTTATATAAGCGAAAACTGATTTTTTTTTCTTGAAAATTAGAAAAAGTTAATGATTTATAGCCAAAAAAACGTTTGTGGTCGGCGGAAAAAATTAGGGGAAGAGGGTCGGGTAAGCGGAAACAAACAACATTTTACGCCTTAGCACAGCACAGTCTTTGTACTGACTATATACATTGTAAGATGTGCAAAAAAGATAATGGATATATTCAATGTCTTCGGTGTACAGATGTGTTAATTATTAAGCTAAGAATCTACTGCCCACAAAACTTCTACCAACAGCTCAATACCTGACACCTAATTTCAACTCTTTCTGTCTCCATGATAAAATTATGATGGTGATGATGATGATGATAATGATGATGATGCTGATGATGACACAAATCGACATCTCGGACCATCTGAATACTTACCAAATCGCTCAAGTTTTAAGAATAATTATCATTACCCGTACCCGATCAATTGATTTCCTCCAACAACCACTGTACTATTATATCGACCAGCTCTGGAAGAGATCGAGTTGGTCGAGTATCGATCGTGTAGGGATGATCGAGCAGATAGCTTTTTCGGGTTGAAGTCGAGATGGGCGTGTGTGAGGTCCAGGGCGTCGTATTCACAAGGCATCTCAAGTCATTTCTCAAATATTTTATTAACTTAAGTGCAAAATTTGAATGCATTGTATTGCTTAAGCCCAGAGTTTTTATTTCTTGGTTCTCGGGAATTTTTAGAAAAGTGTCCGGTTGGAGGAGGGAAAAAAACAAGAACAAAAAAAAACAATACATAATTGAGTAAATTAATGACCAGAATTTCACAAATGGAAATGGGCAGTGATATTAAAATCTTTATGCATTATTACTTACAAAAATCTAATTACACACCATTAACTTAATCAAAGCATGATAAACATGACATTAATACCAATAATAGTAACAGTAAAAGGCAGTGTTTATCATATAAAACTACTGTTGAAATATGCTAACACTTAAACACAGTACGTCAGATATCGCTGGACAGTGGCCGTATTATATTTACAACAGCATGTTTAATAAAGTGAAAACTAACTAAATATATCTTATTAATAATCAATATACACCAATGAAATTTGTTAATTATAATATTGATATAAAATTATAAATGTGTATTTAATACAATGATGCTAAGATCTAAATTTGTTTTTACTGAGTATTTTCTTCTGACTTTAAGTGTTTCATGATTTAAAAAAAAAACAGAGCAGATCAAATATATCATACAACGATATACAGACACAATGCATGTTACATAAAATTTAGTCATTTCTTCAGCGTTTTTGTTTTGCATTCCGTGGAACAGGTTGAAACCCTTTCACAAGGTAATTTTTACAATATCGAGTACATTCTTGAAATTATTTTTTTTTTTGCTTTTTTGAAAAATAATCGGGTCGGCGGATCCGAGAACCAAAAAATGAAAAACTCTCGTCTTACTAAATAAAAGCAGGCATGTGCCGCTGATATGTCTAAAATAACATAATAATACTGATGTTATTTAATCTTAGTGCTTAATTGTTTCTGTATGAAATAATACGGTTGAAAAAATTTCCAGATTTAAGGATACGGAAAAAAACTAACTTAAGACGCTTTGTGAATACCACCCAGGGGTCAGTGACTAAGAAAATTATCAGTCAGAAACTTAGGCTCAACTTAATCTTAAATATTCAACCAATGGAAATCCAAGCTCAAAGAAAAAAAATGAGATTGGACGCCCATTGGTTTATAAGACTAAGATCAAGCTTAAAATTGTTTGTAGTCGTGGTACCCGTACTGTCGACTATGTAAACTTTGACATACATTAGTGCAACCTTTACGCAACGGTTTAGTTTGAAAACGCAACGCTTCATTACGTCTTTAGTGAATGCTTTACTCATTTATAATACGGTTCGCTCCCTTCTCTTACACAAACAGGTCACTACATACCGATGGCTCAGCGCAAAACGATTGAAATTGATCGTGTCTTTTTAGCACTTAAAGTCAAGAGGTTCGTGTATGCTTCAAAGGCCGCGGTGAAGTACCGAAGGAAGAACGGTCCTTAGCGCATATATACTAGAAGTTTGTTTCCAGTGCTTCTGAATTTAAAGGGGTCTATCTATTCTTACTGATATTCCTACTGAATATTATTCAACAGCCGTCATTTGAACATGTATACATATTGTCAAAAAAGATGGACATCTTCACGAGAATGTTTTGCCAAGTGATTGGTATAAACTTAGTGGAAGAGGACATTTTTGGTTGACTGTAAATCGTTTGAAGTTCAAGTCCAGAGCCATTGACATAACATCATGATAAAGAAATACAATATATATGAATGTGCACAGATTATTAAAAAACGAAACATTTGAACGTGTTAATCTTTTTACACAAACACTTGGTCCAGAGATCGTTATATGATTTGTGTTAAACAGTGCGCTGATGTGATATTAATGACGTCACCAATATAACAGTTTTGTCTTCAAGGTTTCACACTTCAATAACCCAATTATGCACCTATTAATATTTTCCCCCAAGGGGGGGAGTGGGGAGAGCGGCGAGCAAACCCAGGAGAATTGTAGTTATTTTATCTTTTGGTGTCTAATTCCCCGCACTAGAGTCAAGCATTTTTGTCTAAATCCCCTCGGTGGGAGATGCTATAGGGGTATCAATATTACCGGGATCTAAATCCGACCAAAGTTTATTATCCCAGGACCCGGAATCATTCGGCGTGTCAAATTCCGGCCTGTCGGGAATCGCTTTCAGTCTAAAGTGCCGTATGTGCCCGCCCCCCCCCCCCCCCTCCCCCCACCCCTGGGGGAAAATATTGATAGGTGCATTACAGCAGTGTACTAATCTTTTCACCCTTATCATCTGAGATCAATACACTGCTGCAGAGGTGGAGAATGGATATCTTACCTAAATGTGACTGACTGAGCGGAGAGAAAAGATATTGATAAGAGATTTTATGATGGACCAATACACAGAGTGAAATACCCCATAGGGAGAAGCCACACATTCATTAAACTAGGCCTTTAAAACATGTTTATCAAGTATATACTTCATATACCGTTAGTATAGGTTAAATTAATATGATAAAAATATCTGGCGCTTATCACCTACTGTATATCATTATATACTGCATTTGTCGTCTGTAAAATAAGTAGCACTTAACTGCTTCATACAGTTAGTAGTAAGATTGAATCCATATATTAAAATATATAAAAAATAAGTAAATACAGAGTGTATGTTAAGTTTTGTTCATTGAACTATTTAGATGTATGCTACGCGAAAATCGTTTGTACAGCGTTTCGAAAATTTTGATGTTAAAACTGTCGACAACGGCCCGTCCAATTTCCGAATAGTGACGTAGACTAAAATGTCACGTGGTTATCAGGACCGAGGCACATGCGTATGGGCCGCCATTGTTATCACAGCGCAGATCGATTGCTCGGAATATTTTTGTGTTTTTCTCCTGTTGCTGTTCAAAAATCAGACAGAAAGTGTGTGCCAGCAACTCAAACAACCCCCAAACTAACTTTAAAGACTATTCTTGTTTTGTTTTAAAGACATTAAAGTGGTGAAAACTAGGTGGAATGTCGACGAGTGTTGAACAGGTAAAATAATAAAAATGCAACATGGCCGACGGAAAACAGGCGTGTACACAAATAATCGATTTGCTCTCTTATTTCGAAATATCCTTAATTGATGCTGTCTATATCTTGTATCCTTTACGTTCGTTATTTTTTCTACTTTCATGTGATGCCTGCAGAGAGGAAAAGGTCAGCCAAACCAAGGTTGGTGAAATTCTGAGGCAACACTCGACATATTGAAAATGGCAGTCTCGTAAAATCACAAAATATGTGTTGCAGTTTATACAGGGTTGAATTCATAATATGTCATATATCACCCATATAAAAGTAGGTCAATACATTGCCAGCTCTAACAGTGTTAACAGCAGAAGTGCACGATAATCCTAGGATTGCAAAATGAACAAAGTCCTTCCTGTAATATGAAGTTGTCCCAACTTTAAAGTAGTCCTCCAATAAGGAAGCAAATGTTCGTTCTCTATGTGGTGTCTGATACGAACTGCTAGAATTGTAAGGTGGACATGCATAATCACAGAATAATCTTGTGATGGACATCACCTACTACTGTGTAAAACAACTTTAAACTTCCCCCACCTGAGGGTTCAGGTACTCATCCCTCAAACCAGAGAGAGAGCCCCGTGGAATGACACGAGTTACTAATGTAACTGATAATTATTGCTAGCATCTAGAAATTTATATGCAAATGTGTGAATTATTTTTTACACTGTTTACTACTAACACTTCAAGTATGTGTCCTACAAAACTTCCTACAAAGATCTTCAGATTTGGCACAACTTCTGTGTGGACATCATTTAAGCAACCCTAGGTATAATATTAAAACATGTTATGGGTGATCTCCAATTGAATCATCCTTAGTGATCCTGCAGACTTTCCGAAAAAGGGTGATTTTTATATTGGTCCTGTAAAAATTAGAAGGTAGCAGGTCAGAATGTCCAACAATAATTGCCATCAACATAATGTTATAATACTTAAATTTAAAGGATGGATCAAACATCTCTTGGAAGAAACCGTCCCGCAGACATTCCGAAAAGTGTCGGTCCGTCGGACCTGACCTGTGTTTTTTGTATTGGTCCTGTAGAAATGAGAAGGTAGCAGGTCCGAACGTCGGACAATAATTGCCATCGACATAATGTTATAATACTTTAATTTAATGGATGGATCAAAACATCTCTTGGAACAAATCGTCACGTTACCATTCACTCTGCATCTGAAATGGTAACAGTTATATGCACACCATACAATGTACATCCGGGGGAATTCTTTGTTTTCACCCGAGTAACTCGCGGTACAGAGAATTACCGAAACCAAGCCGATACGAAAATCCAATGTGTTTTTGACGAAAAGTGTGATCAACAAAAGGCCATCATAGGCTCTTGGTTGTTTAGCAAATAAAAAATAAACCTATTCCCTAAATTATGACAAATTTATTTAATTATTTTGAAGGGCATAACTTGGTATTGGTTTGGTCCTGTGAAAGTACATTCGGTCCTGTGATTGTTACTGGATCACAGGACCGAATGTCCTGTAAGACTAAAAGTCTTTTCGGAATGTCTGATCCTGGATTTTATTTCCCCTCATTCTAACTGTACAATATGCTTTTCTGCTGCACAAGTAAGATTGAGCAAATATTTGCATTTTGTAAATACCTGTATCACCATTATTAAAATATTTTATGTAACATAAGTTAAAAATTACCTTTATACTTTCAGTAACAAATGGCACAATAAAAGATGGAGTAAAAGAAGAAGAATTCGATCCCTATCTTCAACAACAACAACAACCTCCCATGCAGGTATTTGACCAGTCTTCGCAAAATGTGACTGGATTTGTAAGTTTTGTGATATTTCTGTCTTTTATTTGTTTTGACTTAAGAAACTGTTCACAACATTGCTATAATGTAATCTGCACATTCCGATATCGTTCCGAAACAGTCTTAACTTTGTTTAACATTGACTTCTGTTTTTCCCAGACCTCTTGACATTTTAAGTCTTAAGAAATTTTATTAGAAATATTGCATTTTAATAACCACACACAAGTTTAGTTTTCCTTGTTTTTATTTCCTCTTGTGATTATCTCACTGCCTACTTCCTTACTTTTCCTCGTTTTACATGTTTCTTGATTATGTCACTTCCTACTTCCTTACTTTTCCTCGTTTTACATGTTTCTTATGTGAAAACATGATTAAAAACACCACAGTCCTCTGTTGAAATACAGATCTCAGGAGTAATTTATCATATGTGTTCGAGAAAGGTCACGTGAAAGTTCATTAATTGACTATTGGGTGATTGAACCTGTTGCTGAGCTGACACCAGTATACCACTCGCACCCATTTATCCTAATATTGTCCTCATACTAACTTGATATAATACTGTGTTATTTCATATTTATAATTGTATCTGTTGTTATTAAACACATCTTTTAAATCTAATATAACAGTTGATGAATATGATTGAATAAACAATAATATTAACAACAAATAATTATATGTGTTTTAATGTATTATACTGTGTAATACGCTTTAATGATGGAACATTTTCTTTATTGTTCTGTACAGCTTATATGAATTTTAGTGTAATATACATGAGGCGCGTCGTGAGAAAACTGGTCTTAATGCATGTTTATGCTGATGCATTTTATTTGCTTTTGCCTAACAGTTTACTAGTATATATTGCCAAATGCAGCGTTTGATTCACATGTTAATCTTTCAGGGTTACGGACCAGGAACAATGTCGAGCCCCATAGCTGATCCCTTCGTGCCCAGTTATTATAATCCGTCTATGTTCCCCTCATATATCGGCCAGAGTCTGGGTGATGGTGGGGCTTGGTCGAATGGTGGCGATACATCCATGTTCTCAACAGTGGGGGGTTATGACTATCACCAGATGTTTGGGGGGTTTGGGTATCCACAGTTCTGGAGTGAATATCAACCAAATGAGTACTGGGGTCAAAATGCAACTGCTCAGCAACAGGGACAAGGGAGAAAGGATAGTCGTGGTTACGCCACTGAGGATTACTATCGTATGGATAACATTGTGCAGCAGGACCCGTATGCGAACATGAACGGCGACATGGAACGAGACCCAGCAATGGCTAGTATGGAGCAGGGACTGAAAACGATGAACATAACGATGGAGAATCAAATGGAAGCTGGTGCACCAGCTAGTGAACTTCCGCATGGAGGTATGGACCCAAATTTGCAGCAAGGCAGTCTGCAGCATACTAACACCAGTAGTAGTTCCCAGGCTCCAAAGAAAACCTCCTGGGCGGCCATCGCTAGCCAACCGGCGCGTCCTCAACCCCAGAAGAACAGGTACATCCCCCGAGCACCCGTGAATCCTACTAAGCAGAACCTGGACATTGGCACATGGGAATGTAACAAGAACTCGAGTGCTGGTGCAAGGCCACCGCCTCCGCAACAGCAGCAGCAGGCAAGAAACTGGGGTGCTCCTAGGTCTTCTAGGTCGGCAACTTCGTCGTACAGTACTGGGAACTCTGGTGCTAGTAATCCTCCACCGGCAGTCGTGTCATCCGGGAATGCTTCAGTTTCGACGGGTAGTGCTTCGTCAAGTGCGGACAGTGCTAATCCGGTTTTGGAAATTTTAAAGTCGGCGAATCAGTACAATCCCAAGGAGCTGACACTAAACACTAAAGGAGCTAGATACTTTATTATAAAGAGTTACTCTGAAGATGACATCCACCGTTCTATCAAGTACAGCTTATGGTGTTCCACTGAACATGGGAACAAGCGATTGGACACTGCTTTCAAGGAACGCGAAGGAAAGGGCCCAGTTTATTTGTTGTTCAGTGTGAACGGTTCAGGCCACTTCTGTGGCATTGCCCAGATGATGTCTACCGTAGACTATAGCCAGAGTGCGGGCGTGTGGGCGCAGGATAAGTGGAAGGGCAAAATCGAAGTGAAATGGATCTACGTGAAAGACGTGCCGAATAGTCAGCTGAGGCATATTCGGCTTGAAAACAACGAGAACAAGCCCGTTACGAACTCTCGGGACACCCAGGAAGTCCCTCCCGAGAAGGGAAAACAAGTGTTGAAAATCATTCACAACTACAAACACACGACCTCCATCTTTGACGACTTTGGACATTACGAGAAACGCCAGGAAGAAGATCAGGGCAGCCAGACAAGGCCAAAGTCTCAAACGGTTAGTATTTTGGCATGCCATGTGTGTGTGCTTATAACTTTACTTTTAGTAGTGTGTGACAATCATCGAAATGTTCAGTTTGGACCAGCAGGCCCGAATTCTTTATTTTAAATCATGGCATTTTTTCACCGTTTATGAATATGACCTATTGTATACCCATTGATATGGGAATTTTAGCGTCAATTCACCTAAAACTGGGGAAAATTATAATTAAGTAATAAAATTTAAATAATTTACTACATAAAATAGAATGGTCAGAACAAAAACAAATCTGTAAAACAGTTATTACAACTTCCAACAGTTTTGATTTCTACACGGAACACATTATTTCGAAACATCTTAAAGTCAAACCATCAATTGGGACTTTTACGACTGGAGTTGGGAGTTGGGAAAAAATATACTTTTTGCCATTGGGAATATGAACCAATAACAGCTATACAATTGGCCAAATATAAAGCCCTGTAAATCTTAATTTTAACTTCCGATAACAATTAATTGGTGCAGGGCTTACAGGCATATGCTAATTTTTAACACTGGCAGTGTTTTTTTTTCAGCTTTGGGGGAAAGTTGGCGGGGCCCTTGAGATGGGGAAGTTTACGGCAAAAGGGGAAAAAAAGCATTATTAAATGTTAATAAAACTTTGTTATAAAACGTTAATCAATTGATTTGCTACAAATGATAACTTAGATTATGCACTAACTTGGTTTGATGACAAACAGCTGGGATTGTTTACTATATCTTAGTAAATTTTTGTCCGATTTAGTCAATTAAAAAAAAATAAAGTTTACATTCTGAGGGGAATTTTAAGGTAAATATAGGGGAAAAATATATACCTTTGAAGCAGGGGAATGAGGCCGAATTTCAGCCCCAAATTGGCCCGAAAATAGCACTGACTGGTGTTGTCTGACTTGTCTCTAGCTTAGCCTTTCAGTATAAGCAGATTGTAACCCCTGAAAATAAAGACAATCAAATGTCACTCCCATCTTTATAGCATTTGCAAAACAATTTAGCAGACAATAAAACATGTCTTGTGTTGTAAATTTGTTATTTAACTTTCATAATTATTTCTTGGATCATAATTCTTGAGATAAAGCTGACTTACGGTTGAAAACTTAATGTGCCTTTCTCCAAGAACACACACAGCTTTGTGATGTGTTTACACCCAAAGTGTTTTGAATATATAACAGTTGCAATATACAATCAAATAAATTGGTATCTTTGCAGTATGTGTAATTCAATGAATGAACACTACATGTGCAATTTCAGTTATCTCAAAAGTGTTAATTCTGAAACACTATTTTTAAAACCAAAATAAGATGCAGGTTTAAGTACATACCAACTATGTAATTGTTACAGTGTCATATAGCACTCTATTTACTGTGGTTGGTTAAGTTATAGAATTTCCATTCCCAGTTTTTGTATTGATTACTTGTTGATCCCCCAGCTTGCATCTATGGCTGAGCAGCTGGTTAGAATTGGTCTACAGCAACCATAGTATGTATGCCAGACTTGGATGTTAACCAATATTGATGTTTGGCCTGTGACAGGGAAATCTTGCTCTTTGTTGTACATTAACAGACTATATTGGCAATTGGTCACTTTCCTACAACTCGGATCGGATCATTTTTCCCCCAAAAAGGTCAGAATTTTCCCCAGAAGTGTTAATTTAAAACAAAACCTAAGATAATCAATTGTTTATCAGTAAAGTAACACGATAACAGTGACTGTATTTTCTTTTCATTAAAAGTATCATTGTTATAAAAAAAATCTCCCATTATTAGAAAATGGCGCCCAAACTCGCCCCCCTGAGGGCTTGGGTTGGAATCCCCCAAAACAAAGAGGGCCCTGTAGATTGTGAACCTTGGGTTTCTCTACTGCTGATGTAGTTCAAGTTTCCATTTCTTTAAATTATGTTTAAAAAATAATTTTTGATTTGTCGTTGTTTATCAGCCAATAAACAACAATTTGGAGTATGATGCGTAGGAATAAACCAGGAGGTCGTTAGCCCGAGTTGTTTTAATAGCCACGCATGAGGACGACAGAGTTGTTTATGGGCCGATAAACAACGATAATGCGAAAATTATTCTGATTCTAACTTGATTTGACATATTTGGTGAATTGTCATTGGAACTACATTTTACTATGCTGCGCTCAGAATCGGGACATCTTTTTGCGTTGTTTATTGACTACTTTAAAAACGATAATTTTGTTCTTTTTCTATAGAAAAATTAGCGAGTATGGTAATGTTAGAATTACATTTAAGTCATCCATTTGAATGGCATCAGTCTCATGTCGCCAGGGCTCACTCAGCGATTGAATTCGCAAATGGCTACACAAGGAAATATTTGGCTGAAGAAATTTGCATTTGGCTACAACTTGTTCTTCACAAAACTCCATAAATACACAAAATTAGTAGGATTTCAACAAAGTATGGATAATGTGGCTAAAGAAAATATTTACCCAGAGGAGCCCTGTCATGACTGAACTATGTCCTTAAGTCGTTTGTGTTGGAAGGGTTAGAGCTAACCCTTACCCTATAGCTCGTAGGGCAAGATCTTGGGTCATTGCAGTTTTTGAAATTAACGTCCAAAAATTACTTGCCATTTGGGTCAGTAACTTCAGAATGTTTACTTGCCCGAAAACTTGTTTACTAGCCCGAACTTGTTTTATATTAAAAATCTTAAACTAACAACAGTTCATCCTTTTATTATCTAGAAATAACAATTGTCTACAAGTGTGATATTCATGTGTCTATTTAATTATCCTTTTGCCTGATCCAGTTTTCATATATTGACACAAGTCTCTGAACAACTTATTATGTTTCGCTACATAATGGGCATTTCTAAATTTGATTGGATTACTTGCCAAGCGGGTGATTTACTAAGAATTAGTTTTGTGACCGACAATATTTCTCGCCAAGGGCAAGAGGGCAACTGCTAATTTCAAAGACTGTCATTAAATTTGCAAGTATTAAGTGCAAGAAAATGTTACAAGCCCACCTAGATAAAACTGTGATTCTGAGCAAGACCACAGTTCAAAATTGACAGTATTTACCAGGGCTTATTGGCTTGTGCTAATTTTGACCACTGGATGTAATCTTTGTGTGATAATGTCGTCATGCCCCTTCTTACAAATACCCATTTTAGGGCTTGCATTAAGCAAAGTTTGGGTGTAATTTACTCCCAGTGTTTGTCTCAGGACTTCCAAAATTGCAGGCATGGAAGTTTCAACAAGTCAAAAAGAATGCTTCATACTTCCAATATATCCAACACATGGAAGTGAGGACTTCCAAAATGAAGTGAAAATCATGCCTGAAGTACAATAATAGCTATACTAAGAGAAGTGATATATGCTTTGAAAATTGAAATGGACATATTTATGTCAGGCAATACTGTCCGAACTTCCAAATATTATGAGCAAAATTTCCAAAATCAGGTCAGGACGTTCAAACTTCCAGTTTCAAAAGTTAATGAAAGCCCTGCTATTTCAATGGAAATAAACAGGCTTACTTCATGTCTTTACTGAACATAGTAACATAAGATTTGTGACAATATATCAGAGGGCAGTCTCTGCGAAAGTCTTGTTAGACCTCTGATAAAGCCAGTAAAAATGACCAGAATACTGGCCCTCCTGGCTGGTGAAAAATTCTGGTCGACTCAAGTACCTTTTCGCAATTGGTAAATGTTTTTGAGTCGCTTTAAAATGGAGTTCCGTCCAGTAATTGGTTAAAGTATGAGATTACCAGACCTAGTTTACAGTAATGTATTTGGGACTTCTGCAAAGACTGCGAGGGTCAGCTTGTTTAAACCAAAAGGAGCAGTGTGTAGCACCCAGTTATTTTGCCCTGGATCTATCCCTAAGCTGTGTCCATCGATAGAAACATGTTTGGTTAGTGCTTGTGTTTTGTGTAGCGATCTAATTTCCTTTTCTCCATTTCAGGGAGCACGACAGCCACGTCAGAACTAAGAACTGAAAATGACACTACGAAGCTGAAATAGTTAAACAGTTAGAAAGTGTTAAATGTAGTGACAGTGTTTTCGTCAATGCTGAAATAGCTGTTGAATATTCCCTTATCATGCATTTGTTGGAGTGGATTTTTCTTCTTTTTCTTTCATCTATAAGTAGCTATCGCATTCATTAATGTTATCATAATCTAGTGTTTTATCATCCAGAATTGATCATGTTTTTTTGCTTCTTTCTTTTCGAATTTTTAAGAATTTATGCACTAAAGTGTGTTATTTAACTGTTAGATGTGAATTTTAGTGTAATATTTCTTTAGGTGGAAACATCTTGCTTAAGAAATCAATTTGGTGTATTGTATATTTGATAAATGAGTCAGGATTTTTTTTTTATTTAATTGTGTGATTTTTAACAGTCTTGTTTGATGTAAAAATTAACGTCTTTTTTTTCTCATCTAAAACCGTGCTCAACACAGTTTTAACATAAATTCAAATAATGTCTGGTTTTGTTCTTTATCACTTTTATTATATATTTTGTTCATGTGTAATCAGCCCACATTCATTTGTGTAGTGTCCATTATTTTTATCTCTTATTTGAGGGACGGTCATTTTATTAACAATTATTGTACACCCAAGGTCGTTAATTCAGAGAAAATATCCAGTCCCACAAGTCCAGTAGAAAGTTGATGTTTTTGTCAGTTGGAATGCCTACGTTGAAGTAAAAAACTGAGTATCAGGTATTGAAATACATACTTTTGTGTACCCATTAGAAGCAATAAACTGACTGTGAAACAATGTGTTAAATGCAAGTTTTTACTGCTTAAATACATTTTGTGTATCGAAAGTCAAGTGCTTAAAAAAACAATCATCTTCAAAACTTCAGTCCTCTTGAAAAGCATTGAACATTTTACGAGAGGAACCGAGTTGACATGTGCAGTGTTAAACTGGTGCTCATATACATGTACAAGCAACAAACTACTGGTTATACGAGTTGAAGTTTTGAAGAAGGAAAAAACAACAATTAATCACAAGACAGAAAATGGAGGTTAGAATTCTGTGAACAAGACCGTTACATTATAAATGCAATAAAAACTTGTGTAGTGCAAACTGATACAGTTTTAATGATATTTGATGGTGCAGTGATCATCGATGATGGTGTGATTTTTTTCGAGCTGTGTGGATATGGATATACTATGAAATAGTGACTGTTTACCTAAAATAGTGTAGCCACAGTGTTATAAAAAACACACAAAAAACATCGTGCAAAATAGGGCTACAGAACTCCATGTATGAAGTGTTTTTTAGCGCTTTTATATCGTGAATAAAGAATGAAATATAGACCCATATTTTAATGCAAAGAGACAGACAAAAGACTGAATTTTAAAATTTTCATGTGATACGAACAACAAACAGAAGTTAAAGCAACAATAAAACATTAGTGTGTGATTTAACCCATATAGAGACTTCAATAAATTTTGTGTACATGTATATGTAGTAGACATGTTTTATTATGTACGTGTAGTGTAATTATATTTCACCTTTCTGGAGACTAGGCAGTTTTGCTTGCAGAAGGAATAGATGTTTACGGTGGATTATGTCGTGCATGGTTGTCACGGAAACGGACCAACTTGTGAAGAGTTTCTTACCGTTGTACATTTGTGTATATCAGACTTGACATATTTACATGCATTTCTACATCATTTCTATTTTACTTCTGTTTTATTTCGAACAGTTCGTTTAAATGCATGTAACTTTGGTATGATAAATCTAAGCTTTTGGAATCGTGCTTATTTGAATGCAGTGTTTTTTAGGGGGCCAATTTGGGGCCGAAATTAGGCCCCATTCCCCTGCTTAAAAAGTTCATATTTTTTCCCTATATTAACCTCAAAATTCCCCTCCACATGTAAGCTTTATTTAAAAAAAAAAAAAAAAAAAATAGGACAAAAATTGGCTAAGATTGAGGAGTTTTTGTAAACAATCACAGCAATTTTTCATTTAACAAAGTTAATCTATAAAGTTATCATTTGTAGCAAAACAATTCATTAGTGTTTTATCACATAGTAGATATAAACATATAATAATACTTTTCTGAAAAAAATCCCCTTTTGCCGTAAAATTCTCCATCTGAAGGGCCCCGCCACCTTTCCCCCTAGGGTAAAAAAAAACACTGGAATGATTTGTTCAGTGTGATACAAGTTTACTAATTGGTTTGCAAAATACTTGTGATTTTACTGCTTGGAATGTTGTTGGACATTCGATTTTATATTTAGGTATACAGATTCAGGTTGAGAATTGCAAACCTGTTTATATTTATAACATATATCTGTGTATATACAAATGTACATGTAGGCCATTTTTGCACAAGTCTTGTCTGTTTGCATGGTACTGGATACTTTTTCTGGCATTAGACAGGCATATTTTTGCAAAAATCTTTTTTTTATCTTGCAGGCAAATGAAAACAATTAATTTATGAAAAAACTTGAGACATAATTCCTTCGTTTTTCCATTCAGTTTGTCCATATTTCTTTTTGGTCAACACATTTAATGATCGAGACTTATCCATTGCATTTATGACCATGACTACGGACTTCCGAAAACCGTTGGTCCGACGGACATGACCGGCAAATTTTGAGTGGCTCCGACATTTATTAACTCAGAATCGGTCCGACCGTCCGACTGCGTTTTCAAGACTTTTTCCTATATGTAACTGGATAAAAAATACCTAATATTGGAGCAAATGAATACAGCTTTGCTATATTGTGATACGCATTTTGCAAATCGACCCTGGATCGGATCATGATTTGTTTTTCATACTCATTACTGATTATTTTATTGCCCCAACTGCCGTAAATAAATTCCGTTTAGTGCAAATTTTCGCACCTTCATCGCTACTTTTTCATTTAAACTCGTGATATGCGACAAACAATAACACATCCTTTCACAGCAGTCGCTTTAATTAGCAGCCTAATTTCAAATAGCTGTTGGTAGTGAAAAGAGTGCTGCAAGTGATAGATCAATAATTGCCTATACAACAACGACATTATTGATACCGCGTAACTGCTTTCCCGTGTTAGAGGCAATATAAAAGGTGTCTACAAAAGTTGTAGACTGAATAAAAATAGGACACATACAATTGGCACATCCTTCGCGATTTTATAGACCCCCTAATTGTTTTGCAATACAAAACATTTATACAAAAATGAAGATTTCACAGTTGTTTGCGCTACACATTTTTTATATCACGGTCAATACGTTCACGCTTTTCATGCGGATGACGTGACGTGATTGTCAGCATAATTTTAGCGGGCTTTTTTTTTAGTTAACCACTGGTTTTACGTGAACAACAAGGGCATACTAAATGTAAATAGAATATTTGTGTATGTCATGTGAACAGTAAAATTTGCATAGACGTTTTGGATTTGTTTGGTCGCATCGTAGTTTGATATTAATTAAATGTACTGTATATTGTATGTTATGGATAATAACAACAATGAAAAAGGTGAGCGAATTACGTTTGCTGTTTGAGATCGTGAAAACACACTAGTGTAGACTATAGACTATACATACATAACACATTTTCGGTCCGGCAAATTTTATTTCGGTCCGGCAAGTTTTGACAGGTTGTCGGACCGAATGTCTGACGCTTTTTTTGAGCTTTCGGGAAGTCTGTGACTACAGCCAACTTTAGTTTATCTTGAAGCACAGAATACGTATGTTAGAAACACAGAATACATATGTTAGAAACACATAATACATATGTTAGAAACACAGAATACATATGTTAGAAACACATAATACATATGTTTACAAGACATCCAAGTGTTAGTCAAATGTCATGATTTCATCAGTTGAATTGATTTACGTATTTCATCAATTAAAATAAATCGAGTCAGTTGAGGTGTCAAGTTCGTTAAATTGCAGTTCATTTTGTTTCTTGTAGTTGGGGTAAGATACTGGATAAAAAGATAATTGAGCATGCTGCAGCAACCCTGCTTTATTGCTCTTTTTCGCTCTAGATCTTTCCCTATAGTGATTGTGAAGTGATTGGTTGATAAGACGTTTTTATGTGTAGCAGTAGGACGAATTCTATTCGAAGCTCCATCTTCAGGCCTGCAAGATATTTCAGTGGATACTTTATATTGGTGATGAGCATTTCTGACACTGTTTTTTGCCTATTTTGAGAGGAGTGGTCTACCATATTTAGTCACCAGGGGTGTGAAAATCCCATACCCGACTTTTCTGCCGCTGGTAATTTTACTGTCGGACAAGTAAACTTTTCCTGTCTAGTTGTCTGTTGACAAGCAGAATTTCAGGGTGGGAAAATGATGTAAAAGTTGGAATTAGATCTATATACTTTTATATTTGAATTATTCAACAACAGATTGTGTTTTATTTATTATTTAATGACAAAATACATAAGGAAATCCTGGAATAAAAACTATGTTTTATTTGCACTAGTGACTTGATTGCGGACAAATCAACTTTTGATTTTGTCCATGGACAAGTAAATTTTGTTTATACATATATTTTCATAGCCCCGGTCACTTCTGTTTTTAGTACAGTCTGCACACTTACATTGACATGTTTGTTATGGAATACAATGGTTCTCTTGTGATTTCCAAGTAAAAATACTAGATTGTGAAGGAAATGTTTTAAGTTGAGAAATTATTCTGCAGGTATTACTTATAGAGTTATAATGGACCTGCATACCACTGCATTCTTGAGGTTAAAATGGACCTTTGTTAAACCTGCATAAAGTCCACGCTTAAGCATTTTTACTGGAAAAAAACAAACCTTGATACATGTTTGTAAATAACGTGTCATATATTTATGTAGGACGAAGCGAACTGAATCGGCAAGGGAAATTAAATTTAAAAATGACTTGTCACATGTGAGGGCACTAAAATAACCCCAAAGAAATAACAAATTGGAATACAGTTGTTCATTCATGTAGTATTCATTGATGCAAGGCAAGAAACAGTGTCAGATGTGTCTTCAGCAGTATATTTGATAGTTATAGTGAACATTTTGTTTGTTCCAGGTTATTTTCATACTGATTTTTGTACTTGTTAATTTGTTATGGTAACATACTGCAGTTGCTGTCGTGACCTATCGCATTGTTTTTGTCCAAAAATAGCTACCCGTATAATACTAATACATGTAGATGTGGTTCTTTTTAAGTGAGTTGCCACATACCCCGGTATTTCTAGTGAAATTGTCACTTTGTGTAATATTAACAGTTTTTGAATGTAATTTAAATATTTGAAGGACAAATTACCGCACTGTTTGTATTTCGATTTTCAGCAAAATGTTCACAATAACAAGTTGAAGTCCTGTTTTTGTTGCTATCATGACTGCTTCATCATCTAGTGACCCTTTAAATCGTGGTCACATTTTTTTCACGCAATATCATTGATATTTAATGTGTACATGCAAGAAATTTCAAAAACATAAAGGCGTTGTGTGTCATTTGACTGCGTTGCACCGTTAACATTAAACTGAAATGACCGATGAAATAATTTTCGATTAAGAGTTGTTATGGGCTAATAAACAATGATTTGGGTTTTTTATTTGTATGAATGAAACCATCAGGACGTTTAATATACCACATCAGAAGGACAAATCGGTGTTTATTAGCCAATGAACAACGATGATGGGAACATTATTTTGATTCTAACGTGACCTGACAACCTTTTCTGCAATCACAATCCAAACTATAATTTACAGTTTCGGAACTATTTTTTCGGGTTGTTTATTGGTAGTTTAACAACGGTGTATTTCGTCTATAGAAACCTCTGCACGTCTCATGTTAGAATAGTTGATATTATATAATTGTATACATAACACATTACTAAGAGAGCGACAGTAAATAATTACATTGTACAAGTCTCACCCAAAGATATGATATATCAGTCAAGGTGATCAATAAGATAATACTGATTGACCTACTTAGTTCAATTGTCGACTGTGTGAACAAATACATTTTTTTACGAGACATCTGTGATGAACTAGAAGTCATCAATTTCAATGGGTTAATGTAAACCCTGAATCAAATTTGACGGTCAGTCAGTTACACTTTACCAGCATGGTGTTCTGATCACTTGGGCAACCCAGTCTGTATTTATGGTGATTTAAATATGTTAGAACAAAAAGATTTTTCAAAATCCTCGTTTAGTTAAAACCAGTTTTCTATTAATTATGCTCCCCCCCCCCATTGGAGTTGACAGGGTATATTGGTTTGCTAATGTTGATTGGTAGACCATGTTTGTTTCCGCTTCCTAAGTCCAACAGTTATCATCCGATCTTCACCAGACTGCATGAAAATGTTTGTGGGCACATATCTTGGCAAAGTTTGATAATCAGCAAAATTGCCCCAAAGCTGCAGAGTTATGGCCCTTGAATAATCTAAAATTTGCCTTTTTTGTAATTTCCGCTCTCTTAAGTCCAACAGTTTTTATAAGATTTTCACTTCAATTATTTTGTGGCATAAAATCTCAGTCAAGTTCTATAATCAACCAAATGGCCCCTGGAACTGCAGAGTTTTGGCCTATTTATCTAAAATTGGCCTTTTTAGGAGTTTCCGCTTTACAGTTGTCATCTGATGATCATCAACAAACTTGAAATTTTAAATATTGATTTTAACCTAGAGTGGACATGCCCATTTTACAAACAGCTCTTGTTACATTGATGTTACTATTACTAGTCTTATTAGTAACCGGAGTTCAGTAGTTTCTTAATTCTGTAATTTACACAGTTCAGTACCAAGCAAATATTTGAGCGAAACCATATTCATAGTTAACCAATCTTTTCTAAAAAAAGGGTTATTAGATTTGGGCATGTCGTTGGTCGGGCGGGTGGCGTCCAACTGGGGTTTCTGCTCATTACCTGGACAACAAATTGAGGTATTTTAATGAAATTACATACATAGATACCTTATACCGAGACCTCGCTCGGGATTTCATATGGGTTGGGTGGGGTCAAGGTCACTGTTACTTAAATAGGAAAATCTTTTTTCGCTCAATAATTTTAGAACGCATTGAGATATTTTGATACATAGATACCTTATATCAAGACCTTGCTTGGAATTGCATTTGAAGTGGGTGGGGTCAAGGTCACTATTACTAAGAATAGAAAAACCGTTTCTGCTCAATAACTTGAGAACGCATTGAGATATTTTAATGAAACTTAATACATAGATACCTTGTATCGAGACCTCGCTTGGGATTGCTTATGGGGTTGGTGGGGTCAAGGTCACTGTTACTAAAAATAGAAAAACAGTTTTCGCTCAATAACTTGACAATGCATTGAGATATTTTAATGAAACTTAATACATTAATACCTTATATCGATACCTCGCTTGGGATTGCATATCGGGTGGGTGGAGTCAAGGTCACTGTTACTAAAAATAGAAAAATGGTTTCTGCTGAATAATGCATCGAGATATTTTAATGAAACTCACTACGTAGATACCTTGTATCAAGACCTCGCTTGGGATTGCATATGGGGTGAGTGGGGTCAAGGTCACTGTTGCTAAAAATAGAAAAACTGTTTCAACTCAATATCTTAAGAACGCATCGAGATATTTTAATGAAACTTAATACATAAATACCTAAAAATACTAAAAATAGAAAAACGGTTTCCACTCAATAACTTGAGAAAGCATTGAGATATTTTAATGAAACTTTTAACATAGATACCTTGTATCGAGACCTCACTTGGGATTGCATATGGGGTGGATGGGGTCAAGGTCATTGTTATTGAAAATAGAAAAAAACTGTTTAGGGTCAATATCTTGAGAATGCATCGAGATTTTTGAATGAAACTGAATACATTAATTCCACCTTATATCGAGACCTCGCTTTTGATTGCATATAGGGTGGGTGGGGTCAAGATCAAGATCACTGTTACTAAAAATACATGTAGAAAAATGGTTTCCACTCAAGAACTTGAGAACACATTGAGATATTTTAATGAAAATTTCATTCCTAGATACCTTATATCTAGACCTCGTTTTGGATTGTGTTTCGGATGAGTAGGGTCAAGGTCTTGGTCACTGTTATTAAAAGAGAAAAATGGTTTCCCCTCCATAGCTTGAGAACGCATTGAGATATTTCAATGAAACTTCATTCATAGATACCTTATATCAAGACCTCGCATGGGATTGCATATGGGTCGAGGTCACCGCTAATAAAAAAACAACAGTTTCTGCTCAAAGCTTGAGATATTTTTATGAAACTTCATACATTATACATTATATAAGTAACATAGATATCTTATATCTAGACCTCGCTTGGGATTGCATATAATATAATAATAATAATAATAGACAAAAAGTTTCCACTCGATAGCTTGAGAAGACATTGAGATATTTTAATAAAACTTCATGTGTAGATGCCTTATATCTAGACCTCGCTTGGGATTGCGCATGGGGTTAGTGGGGTCAAGGTCACCATTACTAAAAATTTTATTTTTGTGCTGACTTAATTGCTTTTCTTTCGAAAAATTCGGTTTTCTTGGAATTTCCACGTTTTTTTTTAACATGTAATCGTGAAAGACCCGAGCTTAACGCCGTGATATGACGGAAATACTGTTAAAAACGGCGAAAAACCCCAACAAAACAATGTCCAGGTTAAGGCTAATGTCTAAGAATTGTACCATCGTTCCTACCCTTCTCCTTTAGGGCACCTTGACAGATATTTTCCTACATGTAGTTTTGCGCGGAGACATCAGTATGTGAGACCAAAGTAAATTGTCTCATTTTTAGCTCAACTTTTTGAAGAAAAGGCAACCTATTCTACTCACCCTGGCGTCGGCGTTCGAGTCTAGTTATAGGTTTTTTCGGTAAGCTAGTTTCTCAGGAATGGGTTGAGGGATTTCATTCAAACAGTTATTCCCTATATTAAAATGAACCAACCCACAGGCCAATTTTGGTAACTAAATTAAAATTTGTCAAAATTATGGGCCTTTACACTTAATCACTCTCTGACTCAAGAATGAATCTTCATACATAGATACCCTAAAGCAATACTGTGGGATTGCATGCATTAGGGGTGGGTTGGGTCAAGGCCACTGTCACTAAAAACAGAAAAAAGGTTTCTGCTCAATACCTCGGGAACAAATTGAAATATTTTAATGAAACTCAGTTTGTAGATACTGCATAGCGAGACATTGCATGAGATTGCATATGGGGTGGGTGGGGTCAGGTCACTGTTTTAAAAATTAGAAAATGCTTTCCACTCGGTAACTCGAAAATAAAATTAACTTTGTTTCATTGGCCCCTACTATCCAAACA
This sequence comes from Congeria kusceri, assembly GCA_027627225.1. NCBI lineage: Eukaryota > Metazoa > Mollusca > Bivalvia > Myida > Dreissenidae > Congeria > Congeria kusceri. Next base: position 12,733,792 of record CM051039.1, read on the forward strand.
GTTCGTTATTCTGTTAATAAAAAATTACCAGTAAATGACAAGTACAAGAAAAGTCGAGCGCGCCGTCCTCTGACACCTCCTCTTCTTGTTCCTACAGGTCTAGTACATAAACACATTGCTGGCACGCCAAACATAAGGGTAAAAAGTAATGGAAATAAGTCGGTTTTCAAGATGTTTTTTATTCTACATAGAAAGAAAACTTTATATAACAAAGCTGTCCGGCAGCACAACAACATACTACACTCGTGTTAAGTGATAGAATAAAAGACGAAAAAGTCAACAAGAAATATAAGGGAAACAAAATAGTGAAATTCAAATGCAAAATACGACATAAAACTAAAAAAAGGTACACGACCAACAATTATATCAAGTTGAAAAATGTTATTCCAATGGGTAGTTTTGAACAAGAAAATTTAATGTTGAAATGTTTTTCGCAGCAGATTTCTGGCAGAAGAAACTGCTGGACATACACTGTATCTTTAAAAAATGCTATATTAAAATAAAATTTTACGACATAACAATATTTTTAAGTCATGAAAATAGAAATTGTTTCAGTTTTAGTCCAACAACAAATTTATGAACGTAAATGCAAAGTCAAAATATATTGTAAAGACATTAAAAAGAAACAACAATAGATTTTACAATAAAACAAACAGTAACATAAATGCAATTTTTTTTAAATGAACAGTAAATGCAAAAAGTTTTCTTAATCTGCTGAAAAATATTTGGAAAAACTAAACACAACAAATACCAATGTCCGAATCGAACCCATGCCAGTGGCACTCGATGTATAACACAACAAATACCAATGTCCGAATCGAACCCATGCCAGTGGCACTCGATGTATAACACAACAAATACCAATGTCCGAATCGAACCCATGCCAGTGGCACTCGATGTATAACACAACAAATACCAATGTCCGAATCGAACCCATGCCAGTGGCACTCGATGTATAACACAACAAATACCAATGTCCGAATCGAACCCATGCCAGTGGCACTCGATGTATAACAACTGATGAGAATTAAACCAATGTTTACAGCACATTTAAAAAAATTGAAAACAGAGATTTAAAAGAGCAAGTCAATATAAATGGTTTAAAATATTTAAGAATCTTGATCATAATTGTTCAAAACAATGTGTGGTGATCATTTGCTGAATAAACGACACTAGCCTGATCGGGCTAGTGTCTGCACATTTCCACTAGCCCCAAATCAAAAGCATTAGCCCGGGGCTTCGGGCTTGTGGGTTAGGGCGGAGACAGTAATCATATAAGGATATGGACAATTCAAAGCACATACCTGGTAACTGAACCAGAAAAATAAGTAAAATACTTAATATTTAAAATAATAGTAACCTGCATTCATAGTTAAAATCTTAAGTTTAGAACACTATTAAAATGGTGCCTATTGTAACAGCTATAACTAAATATTAGAATCTTGTAGTGAAAATATTTCCAAACGTTACAGTGGTTAGTGTGATTAAGTAGATCATGTGAAATAGGAATAACAATAACAAATACATACATGCAAGAAATGTGACTATGTAAGAATTCTACAATTTAGGCTATCATGTATGATGTCAGCCTATGTCAAGTCAAACAAAACAAAATATTAAAAGTAGCAAATTTAACAAATTACTTTTTCCTGGAATCCAAACAAAATTTTTACAAAAGCTTAATAAATGCATACATACGTTCCAAACACTTATTTTTTTCAATGACTTAAATTTTTGCAATGAAATGTAACAAATAAGACATTTTCTGCACTTTTTCAAATAAATGCAGTATCCAAATCAGGGATACAATTAAAGGGGGCCCAGTCGCCCAATGCTACTAAAAATTATGTTGGGCTACTGCAATTTTAAAGTAAGGCGCCCATCTGGCTTATAGTGTTTTTTTTTCAAAAATATTTAAAACGAGTGGATTTAGAAAGACAAGAACCTTAACAAACAGGCTAACAGCACATGAAGTTACACATGGCAAATATTTGATTACTGATTACATGAATTTAAGAAGATGCATTTTTGGGCAAACACTTTTTCAATAGGGGCCCTGGACTGCAGAAGTGAGGGGCCTCGTTGGATAGTATTCAAAAAGAGGCAAATCTGTATCTCTGATCCAAATGCATATTAAAATTGATTGTATAAGCATTCACAACGATCAAAACAAACATATCACAGTCAATAATATGTAAAACAGTTATCAAAGTATGTCTAATTAAAATGCATGTTAAACGCAGCTCCCGCAGTGCTCCTTTGATGTTACATTAAAACTTCATATAGTATTTCATGTTATCTCCATAATTAAGTTTTGCTAAATATTTAAAAAAAAATTAATCACAGTCACCACAGTACCACCCTATAATCGCCACGGTTACCACATCTTCTTTTTGGGTAGGGATGAAGAAGCGCTGCTGGAGGCAGAGGATGTCGGTCTGTCGTCGCTACGGAAACCGCTGGCGGTGTGCACGGTCTGTCGTCCTGGTACCTGATATACACCAACAAGTTGAGTTATATCTAATATGATTGGAGTTCACAGTTAGGCCCAACAAAAATTTCTGTGTTTCGGGCAACCCAAACCTACCTAGCAAAAAACTCCGATCCTATAGTTTTTAGCGACAAATGTTTTCCGTCAAATCCGTATTCGTCAGATTTTGGATAATTTTCAATGTTTTTCGACCAAAACGCGTCTTTAAAAAAAGTACAAAAAAATTCAATCCTGAGCCTTTCTAACTTTTGAGACCGCTGGCTAAACACTATTTCTTTTTGGCCTTAGCAATTGCACACTAAACTAGGGCTTTTTTACCCAGTAAAGAAGGGCCGTTTTATGGTGTTATCCCCTAGAAAAATGTTCCCCAAAAATTGGACTACATTTTTTTTTCGTTCACCAGAACCTAAAAACAAATTTGCTAACGAACAAGTACCATTTTACTGCCAACCGACGCATTAATATATACTGTCTTTTGTTTGCCCGAATTACAAATACATGTAATATATTAAAACAAGTAAAGCAAACTGTATGCAAATAACTTAACAATGCCCATAAACTATGTCGGAGATATATACTTTAAATAACGGTCGCAAAGCTGTGTAAGGCGTAAACAAAAATGTTTGTTTCAGGTTACATGCCCAAACAAATTAGGGTAGGTAGGTCGGGATTAATTAATTATTATTTTTTTATTTTATTTGGTAATGGTCAACTTGAAGATTCTAAAAGTGAATAAATATTCAAAACATCAGTAATATCCTTAAACATTGCTTATAAGTGGATACTATCAAAACAAAACACTTATTTATCCAAAAACACATTTATTTATTGAAAAAAGTAAATAAAACAAAATCTATCTGACAAACCCAATAAAATGTTCTAGGGTCGGGGCATTTTTTTGAGGGTAGGTCGGGTAACCTGAAACAAACATTTTTTTTTACGCCTTATGAATATGGTGTCTGCCTTGCGATCGCGTGGTCGTGCGTTCGATCTCTACTTGGGGAGCGTAAATTTATCTTACTCAAAAGACAACAACTACTGGCTCTACCCAAGGTACAGAATCTTGAAATGTCTCAGTAACCTTCGAGCTTTCAACAGAATCTCAATAAAATAAAGAGGTTTGATCTAAATGATGGAAATAATTCAAGTGCAAAAATTGTGCTTATACAGTTCACCGGTGTTGGGACCCTTTGTCTGTGCTATACCCTGACTTGGTGACTATTGGTACATACACTTTTATCTATACACTGTCTGGTGACTATCGGTACATACACTTGGAGCTATACACTGTCTTCGTGATTATAGGTACATACACTTTTAGCTATATACTGTCTTGGTGACTATAGGTACATACACTTAGAGCTATACACTGTCTTGGTGATTATAGGTACATACACTTGGAGCTTTACACTGACTTAGGGTACATACACTTTGAGCTATACATTGACTTAGGGTGCATACGCTTTGAGCTATACACTGTCAAGTGACTATAGGTACATACACTTGGAGCTATACACTGACTTAGGGTACATACACTTGGAGCTATACACTGTCTTGGTGATTATAGGTACATACACTTGGAGCTATACACTGACTTAGGGTACATACACTTTGAGCTATACACTGTCAAGTGACTATAGGTACATACACTTGGAGCTATACACTGACTTAGGGTACATACACTTGGAGCTATACACTGTCTTGGTGATTATAGGTACATACACTTGGAGCTATACACTGACTTAGGGTACATACACTTGGAGCTATACACTGAGTTAGGGTACATACACTTGGAGCTATACACTGACTTAGGTTACATACACTTTGAGCTATACACTGACTTAGGGTACATACGCTTTGAGCTATACACTGACTTAGGGTACATACACTTTTAGCTATATACTGTCTTGGTGATTATAGGTACATACACTTTGAGCTATACACTGACTTAGGGTACATACACTTTGAGCTATACACTGACTTAGGGTACATACACTTTTAGCTATATACTGTCTTGGTGACTATAGGTACATACACTTTTAGCTATATACTGTCTTGGTGATTATAGGTACATACACTTGGAGCTATACACTGACTTAGGGTACATACACTTTGAGCTATACACTGTCGTGGTGAGTATAGGTTTATACACTTTTAGCTATACACTTTCTTGGTGAGTATAGGTTTATACACTTTGAGCTATACACTGTCTTGGTGACTATAAGTACATACACTTTGAGCTATACACTGTCTAGTGACTATAGGTACATACACTTGGAGCTATACACGGTCTTGGTGAGTATAGGTACATACACTATGAGTTATACACTGTCTTGGTGACTATAGGTACATACACTTTGAGTTATACACTGTCTTGGTGACTATAGGTACATACACTTTGAGTTATACACTGTCTTGGTGACTATAGGTACATACACTTTGAGCTATACACTGTCTTGGTGACTATAGGTACATACACTTGGAGCAATGCACTGTCTTGGTGAATATAGGTACATACACTTGGAGCAATGCACTGTCTTGGTGACTATAGCTACATACACTTGGAGCTATGCACTGTCTTGGTGAGTATGGGTACATACACTTGGAGCTATGCACTGTCTTGGTGAGTATGGGTACATACACTTGGAGCTATACACTGTCTTGGTGACTATAGCTACATACACTTGGAGCTATGCACTGTCTTGGTGACTATAGGTACATACACTTGGAGCTACGCACTGTCTTGGTGACTATAGCTACATACACTTGGAGCTATGCACTGTCTTGTTGACTATAGCTACATACACTTGGAGCTATGCACTGTCTTGTTGACTATAGCTACATACACTTGAAGCTATGCACTGTCTTGGTGACTATAGCTACATACACTTGGAGCTATGCACTGTCTTGGTGACTATAGCTACATACACTTGGAGCTATGCACTGTCTTGTTGACTATAGCTACATACACTTGGAGCTATGCACTGTCTTGTTGACTATAGGTACATACACTTGGAGCTATGCACTGTCTTGTTGACTATAGGTACATACACTTGGAGCTATGCACTGTCTTGTTGACTATAGCTACATACACTTGGAGCTATGCACTGTCTTGGTGACTATAGCTACATACACTTGGAGCTATGCACTGTCTTGGTGACTATAGCTACATACACTTGGAGCTATGCACCGTCTTGTTGACTATAGGTACATACACATTTAGCTATACATTGTCTTGGTATACACATATGCTGAATACCAATGTAATTAATAAATAAAGCATATTGGAATTGGGGTTGGTAAATACCAAGTAATATTCAAATTTACAGCATTCTTAGAACAGAACAGTTTCAATAATATTCTGTATTTTCAGTCGAAAGTCTAAGAATACATTGGTTAATATGGGGCCAGTACATACGTTTCTGCCTCGGAGGCTGGTCTGGGATCCAAACAGCTTCTCGATGCCCTGTGTACCCTTCTTCATGGCGTCCTTAATGTCCTTGTCCATACCCGGGATAGCCATGTCTCCGAATACCTGCACATGGATAGCAATAGAATCTAGCCATATTAAAATACTCTACAATATCTAGGATTAATTTCTTAAATTCACAAAAAGTTGTATAAGTATATTTTTTATAAATCGTGCAAAATAAAAATCATATTTTTCTTTTCATAACTAGTGTTCTGTCAAAAATGTAAAACTAAAATGTTTAATTTTGTGACTGATAAGCAATGAAAAACCTTTCAATAAATTAAAAAATAACGCATTATCGTTGTTTATCCACTATTTAACAACGATGTGGAGTTCTAATGCGTAGGAATTAAACCACAAGGGCATTAGCCTGAGTGGTTTAATATACTGCATCAGAACCACAAATCGGTGTTTATTAGGTGATAAACAACAATAGTGCGTACAAGATTTCGATGCTAACATGACGTGACAACATTTTCTACAATTACAATGCAAACAATAGTTAACAGTTTTGGAACTATTTTTTCGGGTTGTCTATTGGTAGTTTAACAACGGTGAATTATGTTCTTTGTTTAAAGTAAAAACTCTGTGCGTGTCATGCTAGAATCATGGTTAACAGATAATAATTATAAAAACATGAAGCTCTCATAGGTTGGTAGCTCAATGTATTCCCATAAAACTAAAAAATATATAACAAAATGTGAAAATTAAACCAGCACAAACAAGTGCTGTCAGAGGACAGCACTCTCGACTATTCAAAGTATTTCAGTTGGTATATATTTTGGAAAGTGGAAGAGGCATAAATTTGTTGAAATCAAGGAGCTGAGTTATGGCAATTATTTCATCAATTTAATTTATTTATTCCAAGTTTTAAGAAAATATCTTATGTAGTTTAGAATTTATAAGACTTTGGAACAAAAACTTTAACCCCAAAACTTTGGAACAAAAACTTTAACCCCAAAATCTATGAGAAGTGGATTGTGGCACCTGATGCTGTTGTTGATGACAAAGGTATATTCCAAGTTTCAAGTGAATAACCTATCAAGTTTCAAAGTTATACAAGTTTTGAAAAAAAATAATCTGAAAATCTATGTGAAAAGGGACCAAAATACATAACATAGTTTTGGGGAATGTTGCACCTGATGCTGGAGTTGATGGCAAAGGTATATTCCAAGTTTCAAGTTAATAACTTGTGTAGTTTTGAAGTTACAAAACATTTGAATAAAAACTCTAACAGAAAATCTATATGAAAAGAGGCATAACTCTGTCAAAACACAAAACTGAGTTATGGGGAATGTTTCACGTGATGAAACATTAGGTATATTCCAAATTTCAAGTAAATAACTTAACATAGTATATAAGACTTTTGAATATAAAGACGCCGGGGCGGGTACGAAAGCTCACCTATTCTTCAAATAGTCGAGGTATAAATTAAACAATTTTACAGTATTCTGCTCCTATACCTCAACCACAGCCCCATCTGGAAGTCGTAAGAACTGTCGGTAGAGTTCTCGAAGTCCGTCCAGGTGTATCGTGTGAATCGAAACATGCGTCGTGATCTCCTTGGTTGTCGTCTGGCGGCGGTGTTCATCTTCGTCTAGTGTGCATTCGTTCCAAACGCTGTCCTCCATCTTGGAATAATGAAATAAAGTTTTCATATATATTGTTAAAACTGGTTTTTTATTATATGCATTTCAGAGAAATATAGAATTTTATTGGTGAAATAAAATTTTATCGTAACACTTTTGGAACAGTGAAAATATTGTCTTTGAAAGAATAATTAAAACAGACTATTTTTTCTCTAAATAGCCGACCAGTTGATCTACTGGTTTACCTACCTTGGCAACTTTATACACATGTACATTATTTACATACATATAAACAACACAAAACACATAAAATTCAATAAATATATAATTAAGTTTAATATTTTGAAATTACTGGCATGTCTTCCACAAATATTCATCAAGCTTAAATATGGTTTCTTAACTTGAGTGCATTAAATGCGAATTAAAATGTTAAATTTTACTGGCAATTTTTTACCTCCCATGCACTTTACTGACGTCTGATGTACTTTGAAGTGCTTGTGGCATGTAAATTAACAATAATGACTTTATTACAGGTAGCATAGCATTTTTGCTGTTCAGGCTTTACACATATTTTAATAAATGATTTTCATGTACATGCAGCAAAAAGCACCTCTTATATATAAATTTTTTCTGTTTATTTGTTTATACAAATGCACTTCTGATTAGATCATCCAACATTCGAGCATCACAAAATATGTTTGAGGAGTGTCATGGGAAACCTGGGCTTAATGCATCTGCGTAAAGTGTTATCCTGGATTAGCCTGTGCAGTCCGCATAGGCTAATCCGGGACGACACTTTCCGCCTACAGTAGATTTATGATTAGAGAAAATTTCTTTGAACAAAAATACTATAAAAGCGGAAAGTGTCGTCCTAGATTAGCCTATGCGGACTGCTCAGGTTACTCCGGGACGATACTTAACGAAACTGCATTAAGCCCGGTTTTCCCATGACACGCCTAGTTTGTTTTACTTGAGTCATACTGTACTTATTGATTTATAGCCTTAAATGTCCATATTCTGATGACATAAGAAACTGATCAATTCAAAGATATTCAGTGAACTTTAAAAAATCCCAATTTCTACTAATATTGAAATAATAATTATTTATCTATCAACTACAACAACTTATTTGCACTTTTGTCACAAAAACATTCCCAACAAATGGAAAATGCATTTGCCAGTACCATAAATCCGCCATCTTGAATTTGTTCCAAAGTCCGATGACACAATGTAACAACATGAAATATACTTGTTTTGCTTAGTTTTTCAACATTACTTCACCTTTTATGTTATCCATTTATCAATTTTCAACATTGTAGACAAAATTAACTAAAATTTCTTATGTACTTTTTCAGAATCTTTGACACAATAGTAGACACGATGTGAAAAATAACAGAAAATGTGGCTGTTTTATATATTTCATGAAAAATGACTCTAAATAAATAAAAAAAAAATTCTGTCATGCATGTTTTTAAATCAATTTCAGAATAAGGGCCTTTTACAATAAACCATGCCCCATGACTACACAAGTTCTCAATCTCAAACTTATTCTCAACGTAAAATATCAACCAATCAGAATGTTTGTAACATGAGAGCTTTTATTTCCATTGGTTTAACATTAAGATTAAAATTAACTTAATAATGTTCATAATTATGGGGACAGGTTGGGATTTAATTTTACGACCCTTACATCTTCCTCCTGCCAGATGTAGTCAAAGATGGCGACCTTCCTGCGTTCGCCCTCTTCCCCGCGCCACGCCTCGGCCTTGGTCACGATGTAGTGCAGCTCCTCGTTGGACAGTTCAAGGTCGTATGGGACGAAGAATTTATCCTCTTTGTCGCGCAGACGCCAGTACACGTCCAGAAGGCGACCGTTGTTGTGCAGCCTAGTTTGATGAAAGAATAAAATTTCAGCTGTTCACGCTTTACAGTTATTTTAATAAATTAATTGATTTGGATGTACATGTAGCAAACAAGCACCTCTACATGTTCAGCTTTAAAGATTTGCAAAGGAATCTTTACTTCACTGACAGCTATAAGGTAATCTACTTTAAAGATTTGCAAAGGAATCTTTACTTCATTGACAGCTGTAAGGTAATCTACTTTAAAGATTTGCAAAGGAATCTTTACTTCACTGACAGCTGTAAGGTAATCTACTTTAAAGATTTGCAAAGGAATCTTTACTTCACTGACAGCTGTAAGGTAATCGACTTTAAAGATTTGCAAAGGGATCTTTACTTCACTGACAACTGTAAGGTAATCTACTTTAAAGATTTGCAAAGGAATCTTTACTTCACTGACAGCTGTAAGGTAATCTACTTTAAAGATTTGCAAAGGAATCTTTACTTCACTGACAGCTGTAAGGTAATCTACTTTTAAGATTTGCAAAGAAATCTTTACTACACTGACAGCTGTAAGGTAATCTACTTTAAAGATTTGCAAAGGAATCTTTACTTCACTGAAAGCTGTAAGGTAATCTACTTTAAAGATTTGCAAAGGAATCTTTACTTTACTGACTGGTGTTGTGCAGTCTAGTTTAACGAAATTAACAGAAATCTTACTTAACTTACCATTGTTGTGTAACCTAGTTTAAAGGTACATGCAAGGTGTTGCACAGAAAGACAATAGAAGTTTATTGCAGATTTTAGAAAGACATAAAATAATGCATAATGGTCGAAAAACTATCACACATTTCCTTAAAATAAATGGTATTTGAATAATTTTAATTCCAGTTTATTTTTTACATTTTCAACACAACGAAACTGACCGAGGTTCCTCATGTTTCATTGAGAATATCGTGTAGATTGCCGAAAGTTAATGGTGAATATCAAGGTTTAATGCATAGCCATGATGGTCAGCAAATAAATAAAGTTAAAGTTTATAAACAGTTTTCTTGGAGGATCAACGTTTTTATATTAAAATGTATCCAACAACCCCAATGTTTCCCGACGTACAGCATATATAAGCCTGTACCATATGCTGAGACAATTTTGCCAGGCTTTATAATGTGCAGTTTGTTTGTTTATTCAGCCTTTGGAGATTGTCACCTTTCACGACGCGTTAAAGAAATGTGTTTAGAGAGAATACTAGGTTACTGTTGAATAAAGATAAGTTTTCTTAGCAAGGCTTAGAAATCCTTAACCGTAAGCCTTGGCGAGTGGTTCACATTTTCGTGCCGAGCAAATAAACTTATCTTTAATCAACACTTACCTAGTATTTTATGCATTCCCATCATTTTCTGCCTTTATTTTGAAAATAAACAAACCTTTTGTTTGTTTTTGAAAACAACATATGTCTCTCCCTACACACTGCCATAACTCAGCCCAAAATCCACCTACCATGACATTCCAAAGATACGCACAACCACACTTGGTATTGATCAATCCTGTGAAGTTTGTCAAGTTCTATCCAGCGGTTACGGAAAAGAGCACAAACAAGTTATGTTACGTCAACAACTTGAAAGGGCCAAAATTCTGCCCCTGAAGATATGCACAACAAGAATTGCTAAGTTTGTAAAAATCCGACCTGGGGTTATGGAGAACTAGCACAGACAAGGTCAATTATGTGAAAAACTTCAAAGGGCCATAACTCAGCCAAAAATCTGCAGATGACAACATGCCGAGGATATGCACAACTAGACAAAGTACTGATCAATCCTGTGAGGTTTCATCAAAATCTGACCATGGATTACCGAGAACAAGCGCAGACAAGGTCTGTTACATGATAAACTTCAATGGGCCATTACTCGTCCAAAAATCCTCCGCCGCCAACATGCCGAAAATATGCACAACTAGTCTTAGTACTGATCAGTCCTCTGAAGTTGCGTCAAAATCCGATCAGGGGTTATGGAGAACAAATGCAGACAAGGTCTGTTATGTGAAAAACTTTAAAGGGCCACAACTCCACCAAAAATCTGCAGACGATGACATGCCGACAAGATGAACAACTAGACATAGGACTGATCAATCCTGTGAGGTTTTGTCAAAATCCGATCAAGGGTTACAGAGGACAAACGCAGACTTTTTTTTCTGGAGTCCAGATATCCATCCATCCATCCATCCATACAACTTTTCAGCAATCAATATGTCTCCCTACCCACTACGTGGGAGACATAATAAAACATACTAAATAAAAAAAACAACACAAAATGATGAACCAAATGACGACATTATACTGCGGATGTTTGATATATTACACAGTGTGGAAATATAGCTAAGTTTATCCCACGGGCTGTTATTTCGTCAATGCTGGCATGATGGGATAAAAGCTGTTAAAAATTACCTGAAAATGCTTTTTTGTATTGGAAAATGTTGTTGTTTGTTAACTGTTTTGTGTGTGTGTATGTTTTTTGTTTTTTCACTTTCAATATTAATTGTCACTACAATAAATGCATATTATTAATAAGGTTATTGCTGAATGAATATTCTTGCCATTGTAGCCAGACAGTTCATTCAAAAGGATTTTTTTCACATGATGAACAAAGGACAAGTTTTGTACAGATGAGTGGATACATTTCTAGACCAATATTACTCAGTCATCATTGCAATCAACACAAACTTAACTGACCGGCCAATGGAAGTACAAGATTAGTACTAGTAATTAATATAACAGACAAAATCGACATGGACTTGCCTCATGAAGACTTAATTGACTTCGCCTATGAAAATATTCAGTACACATAGGTGGATTTAGAGTGGGGCAGAAACGGTGTAAGCCCCCTCTAAAATTGTCCAACATTTGATTGCTAAACCTTACAATATCTTAAAACATGTGCTTTTTGTTCCAATGAAGTGTTTTTCAGTCAATTTATTGTAATAATCAACCCTATTCTGAAGTATTTTCGTTACATTGTAGCTTTTATAGAAACCACACCTTTCCGATATTTATCTCGACATGTATAGTGACCAAAATTAATTATTTTGGCAGCCTTCTTCAGTTACTGAATATTTCCACCCCCTCTAAATCAAAATCCGGTATCTGCGCCTGGAATAGGTAATAATTTTAACTGGCAAAATCGCTACTGACTTGCCTTATAAAGGCCTAATTGACCTGTCTATGGGAGTACTGAGTATTGGTTATTATGACCAATCACAAAAGCTTTATTGACTTGCCTCATGAAGGCATAATGGACTTGCCTAAAAAATACTTAGTACTAGTAATTATAACCACTAACAACAGTGTTATTGTCCTGCCTCATGAAGGCATAATGGACTTGCCTAAGGAATACTTAGTACTAGTAATTATAACCACTAACAACAGTGTTATTGTCCTGCCTCATGAAGGCATAATGGACTTGCCTAAGGAATACTTAGTACTAGTAATTATAACCACTAACAACAGTGTTATTGTCCTGCCTCATGAAGGCATAATGGACTTGCTTAAGGAATACTTAGTACTAGTAATTATAACCACTAACAACAGTGTTATTGTCCTGCCTCATGAAGGCATAATGGACTTGCCTAAGGAATACTTAGTACTAGTAATTATAACCACTAACAACAGTGTTATTGTCCTGCCTCATGAAGGCATAATGGACTTGCCTAAGGAATACTTAGTATTATTACCTACTTTACTATGTAAATGATAGTCAAGCATTTTTAACTGTTTACCACTTTGCTCTCCCAACAGGCAACATTTTGTGATGTTTCATGGTTTTGTTTCTTTATGTTGCCCTCATCATTATTCAAAGGGGTGCAACCTGCGCAGAACGTTGCGCAATGAAACTTTATAGTAACACTGACTGCTACTGACTGTTACATGGACCTAGGACACAGGATAATGATTGTAATATTTTATAGTTATATTAGTTTTCATAGAAATTAAAACAAATAAATATTGTTTTTTTATTTAGTATAAGAAGTAGGTAATAAAACAGATATTTCATTGTCAACAGTCAACTTGTTTCCTTTAGTATCGGGGGCAACATTTTTTGAACTGTTAGGGCAACAGCCTAACGGCCTGAGGACAACAGTTCAAAATTTGCCCCCTCTACTTCAGGAAAACAATTTGAATGTTCCCCAAATGCCAATAAAATATCTGTATACTAGTAATTATAACCACTGACAAAAATGTCATCGACTTACCTCAGGAAGTACATGTAGAGGAATGCCCCGACGATGAAGTTGAATCCCAGGTACAGGAAGCAGGTGATGAAGACGCCAGCGAGACCGGACCCCTCCACGCGTACAAAGTGGTACCAGAGCTTGGCAAAGTCTGCCGTGGGAACGAGACTGTCATCCTTGAAACGCTGAAAAACATTGAGACAGTTTCCAAATGTGATTTGTGAGTCGCAGTTGTGAAATGTATATGAGGCGCATCTTGGGAAAACCGGACTTAATGCATGTGCGTAAAGAGTCGTCCCGGATTAGCCTGTGCAGTCTGCCTACTTTCCCCCTACAGTGGATTTATGTTTAGAAGAGACTTCCTTGAAACAAAGATACCATAAAAGCGAAAAGTGCCGTCCTGGATTAGCCTGTGCGGACTGCATAATAGTTTATTATTTTTAATCATCATCAATCACAAAAACATCATTTTTTAAATATTCACATAAACCCGTACTTTGGTAGTGGTATGACGTCATCAATGGAACATTAAATAATCTAGACACAGTTATTTCAATACATTTCAAATAAATGCACTAAACGTTATTACACAGGATCAGTTTATGTTAAGCCTGAAACATGTTTTAACAAAAATTGAACACGCTATAGTCATTAATGACACGATCTTCAAAATGTCAGTTTCAATACACAACTCCAAAATGGTGTCTTCAGCCAATTCGTCGATGCGTGTTCTCCAATGAAACTGACCGTTGCAATCCATTTCAGTTTACGTTTCCAATATTATATAAATAAACGTGCGTGTAATCTATGTATTTGTTGTGAAAACAGCTCATTTATCTTTACAAAATGTTAATAATATGGTATATTATCCAGTGAACTTTTAGAAATCTATAACTACATTAACGTGAACGTGTAAAAGCCGGCTCAGCAAAATCAGTGCGGCTCTTAGTTTTTAAATAGGTAAAAAATCAGCTCGTTTGGTGTAATTTTAAGAAAACTGTGGTATGATAAATAGAAAAACAAGTTACTGCCTGGTCTTGTGTAATATATCAGGTTCGGCACGAATAAAATAACGGCTCAACCAGCCTCGCCGTTATATTATTCTAAGCCTCACCTGATATATTACACAAGAACAGGCAGTAACCTGTTATTCTCTGTTTACGCACATGCATTAAGACCTGTTCTCTCACAACACGCCTCATATATTGTTTGCATTAAGATCGTGAGTTCAATCTCTACTCAGGAAGAGTTTGATTGATCTTTTACAAGACCCCAAGTCATGGTTCTACCCAAGAAGGGGACTTACAAGTGTCCCAATAATAGGGGTGTAACGATATCACTGGCCCATATCGCGATATATTGCAATATTTTGAAATATATCGCAATAAATACCGCGATAGATTGCCCAAATTGAAATACACAGTTTCTCTTCCGTATCTCACTAAAAATACCAAGGTTTCTGACGATAATAGAGTACGCTCTGTTCATTGCTAAACTTTAATTATTTTACGAAATGATAATAATGTTCAATATTTAGTAAACAAGACAAGAAACACCATAAATCTCACCAACCTCTATTTGCTTTTCAAACATTAACATTTAGGTTTCCAAGGATGCATTTTTCAAGATATTTTAATCAGCACAAGTTTTAAACAACAACATTTGGTTAAGATATTTTAAAATTAATACATGTTCGCATTTTGTATACATTTTTCATGTGTGTATTACAAATAAACATTCTTTGTCAACTCTTTAAAAATCGTTATATTCAATAAATAATGAACAGATAGAACATAAGTCTTCAAATGCAATATATTCACAGGTACCATTTTCAAAATCATTAATTCAGTTTCGATAGAAAACCATTATGTCATTACCGGCATTATAATTTGGAGCCAATATGTACAAACATGCAAAATCACCACAACAGTGACGCAACAAAACACCAATAAAATAACGATTATTTCATGAAAAGAAATTGTAAACGCACAAACAGTAAATATCGTGAAATACCGGTATGCAATTTATATATTGCGATATATTACCGCGAGATCTGATACCATGATATACAGGTATACCAATATATCGTTACACCCCTACCCAATAAGCCTACAGATTTCAACACAATCAAGCAAAAATAAATAGGTTTAAACTAAACTAATTTGGTTTACACGTATTAAGTTAGATTTTAAATTTGTATATCTTGAGAAGCCCAACAGGTATGAAACATTTAAATTATATACAGTAAAACCCTGCAAGTAAGACCACTTGGGGGACTTCATAAAATTGGTCTTAACAGTTGGTTGGTGGCATTATAAAGGTATGACGGATCAAGATTAGTATAGGCATATATGTCTGTATTATTTTTAATATAAGTTTTCATGAAAATATTATTAAAACCCAAATATTTCATATTGTTTTAAATTGAGTGTTCATTGAATGTTTATTGAATACAGACTGTACAAATTATAGTTAATGATATGAACTTTACATTAAATCGGATATTAAATTAACCACTGATTTACTGATTTACAGTTTATCATTCATTAGTCTGTTAACCCAAGACCCGAACAGTCAGATTGTATTATTAAATGAAGCATATTTTTCTCCACTGACATGTTTCTCTGAAATCACAACCCCCATCATGTTATTAATTTCTGAACACTTTTGTCCTTAGTTTACCAACTACTCTACTCCACTCACCAGCAGTATGCAGTCCACAATCAGTATCAGGTAGGGGTCAAGGAAGGTCATGATCCCGTATGCCATGATGAACTTGCATCCGAAATCCGGGAAATTTCCCACGAGTTTCCGTACCAATATGCAGATGCCAAGCAGTAGCAGAAACAAGACGAGATTGAGGAGCGGTCCGAGGACGACGACCGCGATCTCCTCTTGGGAAGACAGCAGCGTGTACTGGTAGTTCAACTCAACCGTATAGGGGAGGAAGTTGAACCTGCCGAAATCAGTGGCAGTTAAAAATCAGTGGCAGTTGAAAATCAGTGGCAGTTAAAAATCAGTGATAGTTGAATATTAGTGTCAGACAAAAATGTGTGGCAGATGAAATGAGGTAGAACCACTGGCTGATGTAACAAACGTTGATAGATTAATGAACAAAAAGATGGAATACCGATCAGAATGAGGAAGAACTACAGGCTGATGTAGTGGATGTAGATAGATTAGTGAACAAATGATGAAGATTAGTGAACACTGATTAAGATTAGTGAACAATGATAATGATTTGTTTTAGCTACACAAGAGCACAAGCACTCACATGTTGATTGGAATGCCGATCAGACCAAGGTAGAACCACTGGCCGATGTAGTGGACATAGATCCGGATGAAGAAGACAACGATCAGCATGAATAACATGCCCCAGAACTCCCGGCCGCGCCACTGGGCAATGCCGAGCTCCGAGAGGAACTGTCGCCCTATGTACTCCATCTTCTCATGTCCCTTCTCCTCCAGCTGGCCTAGACCGGACAGCGCCGGTCTGAAAGAGACAAGAGGCGGGAAGTATTGCATAAACCCGGAGATTTTTTACCTTACATAGCAGGGGCCGAAAATAGGTTTTGTTTTTGTTCGTTTGCTTGGATTTTTCGCCGTTTTTACCAGTATTTCAGTCATATCACAGCTGTCAGTTAACCTACTCACACTTTTCCTGGTCAAGCTTAGCCAATCTAAGTTGTTTACCAGTACTAAGTGCACATACTTAATATGCCACTAACTGACAACTGCACTACTTGAATCAGAGGTAGGGGGAGAATGGCCGTAGAAATAATTTCATGACACACAAGTTATGTGGCCAGGTTGGGGTTTGAACTCACGACCCCCGGATTGACAGTCAAGTGCTCTACCATCTGAGCTAGCTGTGCCTGGCAATTCATATCTTATTAGATATGGTTTGGTGAGCCCCCATTTATGGAAATAACTGGAAACATTAACAAAGTGTGGACTGTTGCATAAACCTTGAGCAATGAGTGAAATGCTGCATAAACTGCAAACACAGTGTAAAATGTTGAATAAACCATGACTAAAGTGTGAAATAATGAATAAACCATGAACAAAATTGAATAAACCATGACTAAAGTGTATATTGAATAAACCATGAACAAAGTGTGAAATATTGAATAAACCATAAACAAAGTGTGAACTGTTGCAAAAACCATTAAGAAAGTGTGAAATATGGAGCAAACTCCACTCACTGCACAGAGAAGGTGTGCTGCTCCAACTCCTCCAAGTGGGTGCGTTTGCGCGGCTGGTACGTGGGCTCCGTTATGGCCGTCTTGGGCAGGATAGAGAACAGCTTGTCGTGGTAGGCGTCTACCGGGTTCTTCTCGTATTTCTGATAGCAATGAATGTGCAGAGGGATCAGGAAAATACTTTTTATCTTGTTGCCAGAAGATATATAAATATTACCAGTGATTATAAAATCATATGTATTATTAAATTTGTACATTAATCAGAAGACATAACATCATCTTTACAAAAATCATTTGGGTCTCTAAATGGAATATGAGAGCATTGCTAGTAATATGTAGTAATATGTAAATGCACATAGATTACTTTTAAAAGTTTTGATTTCCTGTTTTCTTTGTTCTCACAAACGCATTTTTATAAACAGAGAGTCGGGTTTTGGGTGGAGTCAAAACAAAACGCATGATTTCACTTCTTACTTACTTTGGCTATCAACAGTAAAACAAGAGAACAATGGTCTTTGCCAGAAGAGAAACGCATGACTGTTACATATCGCCATCAGCAACGTGCTACCAGCAACAAGTTTTACCTTGCAATACAGAGCCTTATGCGCTGCAAAAACATTGCCGTGGGCCGAAAAACAACAACAGCAATGCATAATTTTTATCAATCAAGAGCAAAATGCTATCAGTAATGAGTTTTTCCTTGCAATACATGACCTCATTCGCTTGAAAAACATTGCCATCGGCCAGAAATTGATTTTTTTTATCAATCATCAGCAAAACATTATCAGTTATGTGTTTTTCCTTGTCATTCATGCCCTTATTTGCTTGAAAAACATTGGTCGTAAAAACCACAAAATCATTGCATTATTTTTATTTATCATAATCAAAGAGCTATCCGTAATTAGTATTTTCTTGCAATACATGACCTCATTCGCTTGAAAGACATTGCCATTGGCCGAAAAAGTTTTTCCTTGCAATACACAGCTTTATTCGCTTGAAAAACATTGCAATCGGCCAGGAAAAAAAGCAATGCATTCTTTATATTAATCATGAGCAAAACTCTACCAGTTATAAGTTTTTCTTTGCAATACAGGGCCTTATTCGCTGGAAAAACGTTGCCATTGGCCGAATAAAAAAACAACAGCAATGCTTTTTTTTTATTAATCATAAGCAAAACGCTATCAGTAATGAGTTTTTTCTTGCAATACATGCCCTTATTCGCTTGAAAAACATTGCCATTGGTTGTAAAAACAACCACAGAAATGCTTTATTTTTATAAATTATCAGCAAACGCTATCAGTAATGAGTTTTTTCTTGTCATACATGCCCTTATTCACTTGAAAATGCATCATCAGCAAAATGCTACCAGTAATGGGAATTACCACGTCATTCTTGCCCCTATTCACTTGCAAAACATTGCCAATGGTCGAAGAAAAGACAACAACAATGCATGACTTTTATTCATCACTGTCAGGAAAACACGACCAGTAATAATAGCGATGGTTACCTTGTAGTACATTCCGGGCATCCTCTTGACCTTTTTGAACTCGTTCTCGCTCTTCATGGCCTTTACGTCCTCTGGGTCACTGTCTTCTGGGTCGCTGTCCTCAATCAGCAGGAGGTCCATCTTCTTGTCCTTGTGCAACCTGCGGGAACCGTACATCGTCGGGTTCTTGATCTCCTGTATAGAGAAACATTAACAGTTGAGCAAAAAGTAGGGATGTCAACAAATAATCCAATCTCTTGCTTATGAAGGATGACAGTTTTTATTCTGATATTATTTATTATGTTTACCTCCAGTTCAACCTTGGACATGGTTGCCGTGGTGCGATTGGTTTGCATGGCGTACTCCGGTGGAACATCCGACGTGTTCAGGCTGGTGTGGGAACCCCTGCGGAACATACACAATTTAAAATGATTGAAGAATTTAAAAACAGTTTTGCATTTCACTTGTACAGTCGACTCCCAATGGCTTGAATTCGCAGGGACGGCGGCAAGGAAACTTCAAGCCAACGATACTTCCAGCCAAACGGAGTTTGAGAAAGTGTATTTATGCATGTGCGAGCCGTAATCCAACTGCCTTATTTTCAAATCCCCAACAGAAAAGTATTCAGACATCTATAATGGTTATTAACAACCGTCAAACAATTTATATATTTTACTAACTTTTAAAAAAATAAGTTTGTGAAAGCTGTGAAACCATTTATTGCGTTCTCTCAGCACTTGACACCAAACAAACATTATTAAATGTGTGAAAACTGTAATTGGGACCGTGACAAACACTTCGAGTCATCCGAAAATTTGACCCTCGCGATTTCGAGCCAAACAACAACAATTTATATGAAAATATAGCAATAAAATATCGGTCCCTCGAAGAAACTTCGAGCCAACGAGAAATTCCAGACAAATGAGTTGGAGTCATTGGGAGTTGACTATATATACTAGCTATAGTCATTACAGAATAGTTGGTACATCCCAATGTTTTCCATCTATGTAAATTTGGTACTGGAAAAAAGTACCATACCAGTCTGATTTACTTTCAATTTTCCCAATCTGAAGTTTAAAAAATCCTAATTTTCTGAAGAAAAAAAAATCCCCAAATATCAACGATGTACCTGTATTTAAATTTCATTTTACACAAATGTCAATGTCCGCGCAGAGATTTGACTGGTTCCACATCAGTTGTTTTTTTAGAGTTAATTTATTTTTACTTCTTGTTTTTACATCTTATTTTGCAATTGTTGATCAATATAATACAATTTCCAAATTGGCTGAAAAAGACACAAATTTTCCCAATTTGATGGGTACCAGTACCAATCCCAAAGTAGAGAGGAAAAACACCGTCACCTGGCAAAAGTTTATACTAGCGCATCATGACTGTCCTTAAGTATTTAATTAATAACATAACAACTAACACTTTGCATTTGAACATTGTTATTTTGAACTTCAAAGTCAGCATTATTTTGAAGTATTTTTCTGGTCCCGAATTTATTTCTTCTTCATTTAACTAAAATAAACTTGTTGAAATCAAACTTTTTTTAATTGGAATTATCAATATTTCCAAGTAAAAAAACTGGTCCCAGATGAATATTTCACACTTATTTTCATATTTTCCTCTTGTTAATTCGCAGTTGCAGTCTTGATTGGGACTAGACGTTTTCACACCTTCAATGAAAAGATTCGCAGATTGAGAATGTCAACACTAGTGGCTGTTATTCGCTAATGGACGCAATTAACACTCATTAAGGCAAATGAGTCCATGAGCGGTAAAACTGTATACCCATGTAAAAAGGTAAACCAAATAACTAAAGACATGCATTTACATCTTTATACTAAGTCAGGTGTGCTTGTATTTTATTTACTATTTTAGCCCCTTTACTGTCCCGTATGTTGATAAACCGCAAAATGTGACTCGACCGTTACGGGTTTTTATAAATTGTTAAAAATGTTTAATCCGAACTATCGTTATTTTGAAGTGTTTCTCGCCAGTCCTGACGACTTCGAAATAATGGTGTTCGAATGTACATCAAGTGTCTCAACTTGGTTATTAAATAATATCCAAAACTTTTGCGTACTAAATAAACTTAAAAAATAAAAAAATCTCATGTATTGCACAATGTCCTAGTCACATAAAGAGGGGGGGGGGTCCCACTATTTAGGGACATAAAAAAAAAAAAATTGTGTCACAAAATTTAGGAACACATGATACAGTCTATTATGCATATATCTATGTCTTGTTCCTTGAGTCCATGATAACCAGGGATTTAGGAACTAACTCAATAACCAAGAGTTATGAGCCTTGGACAATTAAGGATAGTTATGGACCTTGGTCAGTGACAAAGAGTTAAGGCACTTTATATCAATTCAGCAGTACTTGGCTGTTCAAAGAGATCATGAAATGAAGCCTCCATGTCATTGTACATGATGTATATATACCAAAGCCCTAGTGCGTGACCCAATTGTTCAACATAGTAACAACAACTACATATAGTTCACTAACATATATTCCCTGATAAATGTCATGTCTCCACCCAATTAAACCCCCCCCCCCGCTCATCTTTTAATAACACACAAACCTTCATACCTTATTAATGCATTCACTATACCTTAAACACTCAATGCAAATGCATGCAGGACACCAGTTTTTTAAAATAAATCTTTGAATGAAATATTTTCACAATGAGCTACACAGTCATATATTAATGTTTTCCATATACTGATACAGTCTCACCCAAACATGGCCAGACTGCCGGACCTGTCCTGTAAAATCTCATAAGGTCCGGCCAGTGACTCCAATTTTACAGGACCGATGGTACGGTAAAATAAAAAGCTGTCAGTTTGCCTCGTTTTTTTTAAACACCATTATCGTTTTTGTACATTGCAAAAATGGCAATGTGATGGGTTGCAAATTAAAAATCCGCCCTAAAACACATGCTTGATCGTAACTTTGCGCACCTGCTACTGACGTAATTATGGATGTACTCAGTCCTGTAAAAAAGGAGGTCCTATAAATTTTTCCATTTTACTGGACCTACTGTCCTGTAAAAAGTTACCCAGTTTGGATTTGACTGCTGATATATATGACAGAACACCAAGAACTGCACTTATATTAAATGCCCCCCCCCCCCCCCCTTTCTGAAAATGTAAATCCCAGGGGTCATTTATTACGGAATATATGGTATAAATGTAATAAACCAAATGTTATATACAATCTGAGAAATATTAAGATATTGTATATGGTATTTTAAATTAATAGCAACCATGTAAAACATGACATTTCAAAAGTTTTATTACTCTCTTCATTTTAAATTTTGAAGCATATGCTAACATAAGCTTAAGTAATCTCTTCATTTTACACTGTTCACCACATGATTACACAATTAAAAAAAAATATATTCATTTTTGGCAACTAAATTTTAAGCCTTTAACAGTAATTGCAGTTCAGAACAATTGAGCGCTGATCTACAATATGTGCATAAATATAAAGTTTGTTAAGTAAAGCAGTATTTTTCTAAGGCCATTCTCCATCTTAATCTTCACAAGAGCTAATGTGACACTATAACCATTGGATAAGCTACTGTGGCACAATTATTATTGTATGAACTACTGTGACACGGTTATCATTTGATGAGCTACTGTGACCCAATTATCATTGGATAAGCTACTGTGACCCAATTATTCGATGAGCTACTGTGACACTGTTATCATTGGGCGAGCTTCTGTGACACAATTATCATTGGATGAGAAACTGTGACACAATTATCATTGGATAAGCTACTGTGACACTATTATCATTGGATGAGCTACTGTGGCTCAATTATCATTAGATGAGCTACTGTGAAACAATTATCATGCGATGAGCTCCTGTAACACTATTATCATTGGATAAGCTACTGTGACAGAATTATCATCAGATGAGCTACTGTGACACAATTATCATTGGATGAGCTACTGGGGCACAATTATCATTGGATAACTACTGTGACACAATTATCATTGGATGAGTTACTGTGACACAATTATCATTTGATGAGCTACTGTGACACTGTTATCATTGGATAAGCTACTGTGAAACAATTATCATCAAATGAGCTACTGTGACACAATTATCATTGGATGAGCTACTGTGACACAATTATCATCTGATGAGCTACTGTGACACAATTATCATTGGATGAGCTACTGTGACACTGTTATCATTGGATGAGCTACTGTGACACAATTATCATTGGATGAGCTACTGTGACACAATTATCACTGGATGAACTACTATGACACAATTATCATTGGATGAGCTACTGTGATACAATTATCATTGTATTACCTACTGTGACAGAATTATCATTGGATGAGCTATTGTGACATAATTATCACTGGATGAGCTACTGTGGCAGAATTATCATTGGACGAGCTACTGTCGCAGAATTATCATTGGATGAGCTACTGTGGCACAACTATCATTGGATAAGCTACTGTGGCACAATTATGCTGGATGAGCTTCTATGGCACAATTATCATTGGATAAGATACTGTGACCCAATTATAATTGGATTAACTACTGTGACCCAGTTATTATTGGATGAGGTACTGTGACCCAATTATCATTGGATGAGCTACTGTGACCCAGTTAACATTGGATGAGGTACTGTGACGCCATTATCATTGGATAAGCTAGTGTGAAATAATTATCATTGGTTGAGCTATTGTGTCACAATCATCATTGAATGAGTTACTGTGACCCCATTATCATTGGATGAGCTACTGTGAAATAATTATCATTGGATGAGCTATTGTGTCACAATCATCATTGAATGAGTTACTGTGACCCCATTATCATTGGATGAGCTACTGTGAAATAATTATCATTGGTTGAGCTATTGTGACACAATCATCATTGAATGGGTTACTGTGACCCAATTACCATTGGATGAGCTACTGTGAAATAATTATCATTGGTTGAGCTATTGTGTCACAATCATCATTGAATGAGTTACTGTGACCCAATTACCATTGGATGAGCTACTGTGAAATAATTATCATTGGTTGAGCTATTGTGACACAATCATCAATGAATGAGCTACTATGACCCAATTACCATTGGATGAGCTAGTGTGAAATAATTATCATTGGTTGAGCTATTGTGTCACAATCATCATTGAATGAGCTACTATGACCCAATTACAATTGGATGAGCTACTGTGACCCCATTATCATTGGATGAGCTAAGTACAGTGACACAATTATCATTGGATGGTAATCATTAATTTATTGGAATTTTACCTCTCTATCTCAAGCCTGTTTCTGAAAAGGAAGACACAAATTTAGTTATTAGCCAGAGGGAGCCTGAAACTACAACAGGTTCTAGACTTACATGTTATAACTCAGGTCACTCTGGGAGCCCATTTTTGTGTTTTCTACAAAGTATGAAAGGTCAATTTGGTTTTTAGCCACCAGGAACCACAGACTACAACTGTGTTCAATACTTACTGCTCAGGTCAGGCCCAGTTGTGGAACTGATACAATGTATGTACAGTAAACCTGGCACAAGAATATTTTCAGCAATGAGAAGCGCAGACACTACAACTGGGTTCCAGACTTACATGTCGCTGCTCAGGTCACTCTGGGAGCCCATTTGCGGGGCTTCACCATCCCGGTATTCCTCACCGCCCGTTCTACGGCGGTCCGGGTATGCAGTCAAAGCCGAGGAGAACTCCAACTCTACCTCATACTCCTTCATTCCACCAAGGTATCTGTTAAAATATATTGTGATGTTACAGATAGGGAAGTAAGAATCAAGCATGCAACGTAGAGTTATAGCTGGGACAAACTGGCCTGGCACTGACATTTATGCTGGAATATATTACAAATCCATCATGATGAATACATAAGTTGCACTGAAATTGAGTTCAACTGCCATCATGATGGAATATATTACAAATCCATTATGATGAATACATAAGTCGCACAGAAATCGAGTTCAACTGCCTTTATGCTGGAATATATTACAAATCCATTATGATGAATACATAAGTTGCACTGAAATTGAGTTCAACTGCCATTATACTGGAAAATATTACAAATCCGTTATGATGAATACATAAGTTGCACTGAAATTGAGTTCAATTGCCATTATGCTGGAATATATTACAAATCCATTATGATGAATACATAAGTTGCACTGAAATTGAGTTCACCTGCAATTATGCTGGAATATATTACAAATCCATTATGATGAATACATAAGTTGCACTGAAATCGAGTTCAACTGCCATTATGCTGGAAAATATTACAAATCCATTATGATGAATACATAAGTTGCACTGAAATCGAGTTCAAATGCCATTATGCTGGAATATATTACAAATCCATTATGATGAATACATAAGTTGCACTGAAATTGAGTTCAACTGCCATTATGCTGGACTATATTACAAATCCATTATGATGAATACATAAGTTGCACTGAAATTGAGTTCAACTGTTATTATGCTGGACTATATTACAAATCCATTATGATGAATACATAAGTTGCACTGAAATTGAGTTCAACTGCCATTATGCTGGACTATATTACAAATCCATTATGATGAATACATAAGTTGCACTGAAATTGAGTTCAACTGCCATTATGCTGGAAAATATTACAAATCCATTATGATGAATACATAAGTTGCACAGAAATCGAGTTCAACTGTTATTATGCTGGAATATATTACAAATCCATTATGATGAATACATAAGTTGCACTGAAATCGAGTTCAACTGCCTTTATGCTGGAAAATATTACAAATCCATTATGATGAATACATAAGTTGCACAGAAATCAAGTTCAACTGCCTTTATGCTGGAAAATGTTACAAATCCATTATGATGAATACATAAGTTGCACTGAAATTGAGTTCAACTGCCATTATGCTGGAAAATATTACAAATCCATTATGATGAATACATAAGTTGCACTGAAATTGAGTTCAACTGCCATTATGCTGGAAAATATTACAAATCCATTATGATGAATACATAAGTTGCACAGAAATCGAGTTCAACTGCCTTTATGCTGGAGAATATTACAAATCCATTATGATGAATACATAAGTTGCACTGAAATCGAGTTCTACTGCCATTATGCTGGAATATATTACAAATACATAATGATAAATACATAAGTTGCACTAAAATCGAGTTCAACTGATGTAAAGAGTATTTCAGTGAAAAAAAAACAGTGACTGTTGTAGTATCAGTAGTCATGTGAACCATGTGTACTCGGATAAAAATATAGGAACTAATTCAAGTGAAATAATCAAGTTTTAAATCATGCTATGCATGAATGAGTGGAGAATACCAGTGAAAGATACCCCAAACATTTCACTCTGGGTTGAGTGAAAAGATAACATCTGATCATTTCACTATGGGCTATATAGGAACTACTTTCCATTTTATTTCTGTAAGTATAAGAGTAACCTAATCAGCAGTGTTAAAATCAGCCTTTTCAAACAAGAGAAAACACATAACAAAATTCTATAAAAATATAATTAATCATCAACAGTGCAGGAAATATGGCACTATTTTCCCACCACAACAGCGAGCAACAATTTGGAATCAGTTATGACGTCATATTTATGATGTTAGAATACATATCTTGTGCATTTTTTAATTATATATTTCTCCCAAAAGCATGATATAAAAAGAAAATGTGTTGATTTCCGTGTAAGATCATATTTTATTTCATTTGTGGTCATAGCCACTCGTGAAAATATGTTTTATATGACCACTCATGAAATAAAATATCATTTTACACTAAAACCAACAAATATCCACTATATCATTCACTGGCATTTGCCACCCATTCAAAGCATAGCATGAAATAAAAATATTGTCTTACCGCGGCAGTTTGACGATCTCCATGTACAGGTTGCACATCCAGTGATCCAGGTCGGCGGATATCAGTTTCTCTATGGTCTCGTGCTTCTCGATGTGCGGATCCATTTCTCCGCGCAGGAATGGCACCTTGTACCTGAAATATTTATTTATTTATTTATTGTAGTGGTAGTGGAAGTAGCAGTGGTGGTGGTTGTGATGATGGTGGTGGTTACAGCGATGGTGTTGTTGGTGGTGGTGGTAGTGATGGTGTTGGTTGTAGTAGTACTGGTGGTGGTGGTAGTGTAGTTGTTGTTGGTGGTGGTGTTTGTGGGGATGTTGGTGGTAGTAGTAGTAATGGAGGTGGTGGTAGTAGTGGTGGTGGTAGAAATGGGGGTAGTAGTAGCGGCAGTTGTATTGGTGGTAGTTGTGGTAGTGGTGGTTATGGTGGTAGTAATGATGGTGGTGGTAGTGGTAGTAGTGGTTGTAGTAGTGATGGTGGCAGTGGTGGGGTGGTTGTAGTAGTGTAAGTAGTTGTAGTAATGGTGTTGTTGTTGGTGGTTGTGTTGCTGATGGTGGCGGTGGTAATAGTAGTAGTAATAACAGAGAAGTAGTAGTGGAAGCAGTGGCAGTATAGTACTAATACAATTAATAAAATAAAGACATGTCCATGAACGAATGAAGCTCCATATATATAAATTCCAGACGTCCACAAGGAAATCACAGACTATACTATAATACAATAAATAATCACAGAAAAAACTACAACAAATAAATGCACTTACTTTCCCTCAATCACATCAAACTGCGCATCACAGATAGGGAAGCATCCCCAGCCCACGACTCGGTCGGTGGTTACGACAGAGCCTCGCAACAGGAACAACTCAAAAACGACCACCATTCCCGGCTTGAGGGACTGCTTTGGGGGCAACACGGTGAACATGGATTGGTCAAGCTATGAAAAGACGAAGTAAATAGAGGGATTAAAAATACCATTTCTGGATTAACAACCATAATTTTGCATGTGCATTCCACATTTTTCATGCATAAAAATTTGTCAAAATATTTAGTTTTATTAATAGGCATCCTCAGGTCTCATTATTTTTCAGAAAATAATATCAAAATTGTAATAATTGGGACTATCTTGTTGGTGGCAGTGTTTTTTTAGGGCCAATTTTGGGCCGAAATTTGGCTCCATTCCCCTGCTCAAAACGTATATATTTTTCCACTATATTTACCTTAAAATTTGCCTCAGAATGTAAGGTTTATTCTGAAAAAAACTTGACCTAAATCGGACAAAAATTGACCAAGACAGAGAAATTCTGAAAACAATCCCAGCAATTTTTTTTATCACACCATGTTTGTGAATAATCTAAGTTGTCATTTGTAGCAAAACAATTGATTAACGTTTTATAACAAAGTAGAATATTAACATCTAATAATGCTTTTGTACAAAAACAATTTCCCTTTTGCTGTGAAATTTCCCATCTTAAGGGCCCCACCACCTTTCCCCCCAAAGGTGAAAAAAACGCTGGGTGGGTAAGAGTAATAATAAGCATAACCTACCTTCATTTCCACGTTGTAGAAGGCACCCTCGTGGTGGACAGGAAGTGTGGCCCCTCCCCAGTGCTGCCCCTTCATCTTGGACCAGCGGAGGATGTTGCCACCGAGACGGTCATACAGGGACACCATCATCACGTACCGGCCACCTGCGAAATGTAAACAAACATGAAGGCACAGATCACAGGGACCCCATCATCACATACCGTCCACTGCCAAATGTACACACACATGAAGGAATATATATCACAGGGACATCATCATCATATACCGTCCACATGTGAAATGCAAACACTCATGAACGCATAGGTCACAGAATTTGGAATACATTCGGACAACTGCCTACTCCAAGTGATTCAGAAACAAGTGCTGTCACTATAATGTGACATACGCTCACTGAATGCTCTTTCGTCAAAAACTTAAACCGAATGATTCTGATCGCTTTTCCTGGTGGAGACATTGATAGTAAAGAAGTATTCTAAGTTCCAATTAAATACCTTTCATAATATTCAAAGTATTGGACTTGATGAAAACTTTGAAAAACAAAAATGTATTAGTTAAAAAAGGGTCATAAATCTGTCAAAACACAAAACAGACTTATGGGGGTTGCTTTCACCAGTGGAGATGTTGACAGTTAAGTATTTTAAGTTTCAAGTAAATACCTTTGATAGTATGCAAGATATTGGACTTCATAAAAAACTTAATTCTTGGCCGGATGGCCTAACAGACAGACAGATGGACAGATGGTTCAATATTAACATGCACACCTTCTGGGGCTTAAAAAGAACATCATTATATGAATACTTTTTTTAATCTTATGAACACAATTTGAATAAGCATGATTGCTGAGAGGTGCATTATAAAGTTATAAATCGTAGTCCCACTCTTATGACATTCAATGATTAAAAATATCAACCAGTTTTATTGGTTAATATTTCAGACATTCAATATCAATTTTGAAACCTTGTGGACATTGAGCCAGGACTAACAAAACAAATTTCAGACAAAATGAATATCAGTTTCTATTTTTAAAACAAAAAGTAGTAGTATTTTTTAATTTTACATACGCGGCAGTTTGTCCTTGACCCCTCGCAGGCACTTCAGTTTGACCTGGACCGGTTGAGGCGTCAGATTCCAGTCGACCTTCCAACGACGGCCTCGGCTTCCACCATACTGCGTCTCCGTCATCATCAGGTCTCCATAGAAAGTCTGGTGGACAGAATATGAATATCAGTTGATCTATTTATTTTCTGTGAGAGGGGCAGAGACTTCGAAATCTACACAGTACTGTATCTATAACATCTCTATTACTACTAATGTTGTTTTTTATGACCTGAGTGACATTAAGTGAATGTATATTTTATTTTACACTACCCAGTAATCGTTATTTTCATGGGCACTGATATATCTTTTGATATGTTTAATTTTATAAATTTTGAAACCATTAATTCACTCAGCTTTCAAATTGTCTCAGTACAAAATACCTCCCCCTGTTTGAACAACTGTGCTCTTACATCACCTCCCCCTTTCTGTGTTCTAGCACACTGATAGCTCTTACCTTCACCTCCCCCTTTCTGCGTTCCAGCACACTGATAGCTCTTACCTTCACCTCCCCCTTTCTGTGTTCCAGCACACTGATCAACTCTTACCTTCACCTCCCCCTTTCTGTGTTCTAGCACACTGATAGCTCTTACATCACCTCCCCCTTTCTGTGTTCCAGCACAATGATTAGCTCTTACCTTCCCCTCCCCCTTTCTGGGTTCTAGCACACTGATAGCTCTTACCTTCACCTCCCCCTTTCTGTGTTCCAGCACGCTGATCAACTCTCATCTTTACCTCCCCCTTTCTGTGTTCCAGCACACTGATCAACTCTCACCTTCACCTCCCCCTTTAAGCGTTGCAGCAGACTGATCAGCCATTACCTTCACCTCCCCATTTCTGCATGCTAGCACAGTAATCAGCTCCTACCTTCACCTCCCCCTTTCTGCATTCCGGCACACTGATCAGCTCTTACATTCACCTACCCCTTTCTGCGTTCTAGCACACTGATCAGCTCTTAATCTTCACCTCACCCTTTCTGCATTCCAGCACACTGATCAGCTCTTAATCTTCACCTCACCCTTTCTGCATTCCAGCACACTGATCAGCTCTTAATCTTCACCTCACCCTTTCTGCATTCCAGCACACTCATCAGCCCTTACCTTACCTCCTATTCATACTACCACAGTAGAACAAATCAGTTCTTACCTTCACCTCCCCTTTTCTGCATTCCAGCACACTGATAGCTCTTACCTTCACCTCCCCCTTTCTGTGTTCTAGCACACTGATAGCTCTTCCCTTCACCTCCCCTTTCTGCGTTCCAGCACACTGATAGCTCATACCTTCGCTTCCCCCTTTCTGTGTTCTAGCACAATGATAGCTCTTACCTTCACTTCCCCCTTTCTGCGTTCTAGCACACTGATAGCTCTTACCTTAACCTCCCCCTTTCTGCGTTCCAGCACACTGATAGCTCTTACCTTCACCTCCCCCTTTCTGCGTTCCAGCACACTGATCAGCTGACTCTCAGCTCGTCTGAACGCCTGATGAAGTCGCTCCATTAGCAACTTCTCTTTCTGTCGCAGCATCTCCTGTTAATGAAATAACAAGGGATGAATTTTCAATACCCAAACTATTCTATAAAGCCAAAAAATTACTACTTTGATTCCCAAATTTTACTGGAACACACACAATGAAGAACAATAATAATGAACAATACATCACATCACAGTACTTTACGGTAATACTATTTAACCTTTAGGCCGAAAAAATTCATTGTGTGTTTTGGGCAACGGTCTCAAAAATGTAAGGTAGGGTCGGGATTGAGTTTTTTAAACCTTTATTTAAAACACATCTCAGTCCAAAAACATTGAAAATTATCTAAAATCTGACAAAAACAGATTTCACAGACAACAATCGTCGCAAAAAACTTTAGGGTCGTGGTTTTTTCGCTAGGTAGGGTTGCGTTGCCGGAAACAGAAATATTTTTTGGGCCTTAACCGTGGAATGCAAGAAAATGCCATGAAAACTTAATACTTATAAAATGTGCAAAAAATCTGTTACAGTCTCTGACAGTTCTGAAACCATTACTGGCCATGAGGTCTGATAATCTGCTTAGTATTACGCACTCAAACTCCATCTTACAGGCCACTCATAATATTACGCCACAGTTTTTTCATTTATTGGTTCTCTGACATTTTTGGAAAAATGTCTGGTTGGAGGAGGGAATTTTTTTTTACACACACTTGAGTAAATTAATGACTAGAATTTCACAAATGGTAATGGGCAGTGCTATTAAAATCTGTATGAATTATTACTTACAAAAATCATATAACACAACATTAACTTAATCACTGTATGATAAACATGACATTTATATCAATAAGCGTAACATTAAAAGGCAGTGTTTATCATATAAAAACTACTGTTAAAATATGCTCACACTTAAACACAGTAGGCCTATGTCAGTACCAGTCACAATGCATGTTACATAAAATTTAGTTATTTCTTCAGCGTTATTTTTTTTTTACATTCCGTGTAACAGGTTAAACCCTTTCACAAGGTCATTTTTACGATATTGGTTGCATTCTTCAAATTTTTATTTTTTGCTTTTGGGAAAAAATCGGGTCGGTGGATCCGAGAACCAAGAACAAAAAAATTCTTGACTTAAACTGGCAAGTTAAATACCACAAAAGTATATGGCAATGAACAGTCCAAATATAATAATTATCACAAAACATGTAACACGTAAACAAAATATTTAATATTGAATCCGCATTCAAAATATTGTAGTCTAAATCCATTCTGAATCTCCTTTAACCTGCGAAGAAATGTTCACCAGGACAACAATAAGCACCAGAACCCTATACTGGTAACTTTTCCAGGACCTCGTACATTTTTTCACGGGTTTGCCTGGGCCCATGACTCCACAAGATCTCAATCTCAAACTTAATCTCAACTTAAAATATGACCAATTAAAATGCTTGTGACAGATGGGATTTGATTACCATTGGTTAATATTTAAGTTTAAGACCTAGAATAAGTTTAAGCATGTTCACATTCATGGAGCCAGCAGTCTTCAAATAACCCACGTGCCTAAAGCCTGGGAAAAGTAAAAACCTATTTTCGGGCAAGTAAAAAATGTAACCTGTCTGCCTGAAAGGGCAAGTAGGCAACAAGAAGGATTAAAAATTAGGAAATTAAGATTCATTTACCAAAAATACAACAATGTCCAGAAATTGTTCTCTAAATATATAATATTTACCTGATTTTCTATCCATATTGTTATCTATCTATTATTCTATCCATATGTTATTGAACATCATCACTATCGTTTGAACTGATGAGCTAATGTCTAGATTTTATTTCCACATTTTGGACTAGGCCATAGGTCTGACAAACTTTTGCAGAAAGACTAATTATGCTCTGGCTCCACAACTACAAACGTTCTTAATATGTGGCGTGTCGTGAGAAAACTGGTCTTAATGCATGTGCGTAAAGGTTAATCCAGGATGACACTTTCCTCTTTTATTGTATTTTCTGTTTCAAGGAGGTCTCTTCTAAACATAAATCCACTGTAGGCGGAAAGTGCCATCCCGGATTAGCCTGTGCGGACTGCACAGGCTAATCCGGGACGACACTGTACGCACATGCATTATGACCGGTTTTCCCACAACACGCCTCATATCAATCTTAGTCTTAATCTTAAACATTCAACCAATGGAAATCAAAGCTCAAATGTTACAAGCATTCTCATAGGTCAATATTTTTAAGTTGAGACTAGGTTTGAGATCTAGAATGTTCGTAGTCATGGATCCAGGGCTTCATAAATTGTTACTGGCTTTGTCCAAGGTCTGACAGACTTGAAGCTGAGAGAGCTTTTGGACTCACAGACTTGTGGGTGGAGATAACTGTTATACTGGGATGCTGTACTCACCTCTCTCCTCTGCAGTGCCTCACGCTGCTGCTTCGTGTACATCGCTAGTCGCTTCTTCGCCTCCTCCTCGCGACGAAGCAGCTCCTGTTGTCGCTCTCGTTCATTCACCGCCTACAACATCCATCCAGTACGTTATACCTCGGACACATTAACCTGACAATGACCATAGGCATGCATATATTGGTTTCCATAATGGAATCCGGTTAAATTGATATAAGAATGATAAATATAAAAATATGTAAACACAAGCAAAAAACAGAGTATAAATATGCGGCGTGTCGTGGGAAAACTGGCCTAAATGCATGTGCGTAAAGTGTAATCCCAGATCAGCCTGTGCAGTCTGCATAGGCTAATCCGGGACGGCACTTTCCGCCTACAGTAGATTTATGTTTAGAAGAGACTTCCTTGAAACAGAAAATACCATAAAAGCGGAAAGTGCTGTCCTGGATTAGCCTGTGCGGACTGCACAGGCTTATCCAGGACAACACTTTACGCACATGCGTTTAGCCCCGTTTTCCCACGACACACCTCAAATATATATAATAATTCAAGCACGTAATTATGCTAATAGAATTCATGAGCATCAGTTATTATCTTAATCAATCATAAAATTTGCAAGTTTCTAAGCTACAGTAGAGCATTTTTTGAATCAGCTGTTGAATTTTCATTGAACATTTTTTTTTTCGTATTAAAAGCATTAACAATTTCAAACAAATTTACAGTCACATATATGGGGTCACATCAAAACAACAATCACTGAAAGGAAATGCCTTTCCTATAAAAAAAGTGCATATATCGTTAGTTGAAAGCCAGAAGGGGATATCAGCCTTCTTTGCATCAATGCAGATGACACATTCTGACTTTAAATGGACAGCATGCCAAAAAGGGAGGTAACTCAACTCTTTGTATCCCTTTCGCCTGCATGTTCACAATGCACAATAAATTGAAATATGAAACAAGGGAGGTAACTTACCTCCTGCTCCAGGTACTGGATATGCTCATCCCGGAGTTGTCTCTCTTCCTCCTGCACGTCCTCCAGAGACACGTTGCCGACCATGAGCAGGTCATCTCGCACGCCTTCCTCGAACTGATGCAGGTACGGAGCCATCTCCTGCTCCTCCATTTCCAGACGCAGCTCTAATATAGGCAGATAGAAATGGCTGAGGTAAGGGTTATATCAGTGTGCCCATGGGGAGAGCCGCAGTCTTTTTTGATAGCAAGTATTTTTTAGTATTATCCAAAAAGCGGATTCACTAATGTTCATGTGGGCTGGAAAATAATGACGGTGGATCTTTTGATGTATGCATTGAGATATTGCACACCCCAATGATAATTTTTTGGAACACAGGGCATGGATCGAACTCTTGAATATTTAGACATTAATGAGTTGATCTATCATCATGTGGACATTTACAAAAAACTACCAGTAGGATAAACTTTCCACATGTTGGGATATTGCAAACTTGAACATTCTAATGACGCCATTTTGATGATTATCGTGACGTCATTTTAGGTTTTCTATTTGAGCAGACTATGTATGTTAGAAATATGTAAAAAAAAGTGTGTCTGACATACTGAAATATTAAAGCAACAGTCCAAAGAATATTATTCAATACATCTTAAATTGGCATAAGTTCTAATGAACGTAAATGATGATTATTCAGTTGAAGACTGTTACATATTTACGGAAGGCCTATTATAATATCTATGTTTGAAAACGTTTGATACGTACAGTATATACACTAATGTACATGTTGATTTACTCCAAAGGCATCACCAGCTATATTCTATATGCGATAAAAAAAGTTACCAAAATGTTATTTTGTATTTCAATGCGTTTTTTTGCATTTTGATCGCTAAGATGTCCATTAGATATGATTTCTGCAAAGTTTTATTTTTATAACATATTTCTGGACTGCCACTTCAATATAAATTGAATTTCCCAAAGGTATCTAGAAACATACTCGTGATTTTCTGGTACTTGTCGACATGTTCGGGTCGCGAGAAGAGGGACGGCGGCTGTTTCTTGTCGCTAAGGTCCCCTTCATCCTTCTCCATTGAGTCCAGCAACCGATAAAGGTCTGGCAGCGTGCTGTCGAACTTGGGGGGCACTGAAAAATAATATGTTTATATATGTTTATATTAACCTTATACTTTGGGGGCATTGAAAATAAATAAGCTTACATTTACCTTTACTATGGGGGACTGAAATAAAAGCTTTCATCCGGACATGAGCTGTGTAACTTTGGGGGCACTTAAATTAAACACGCTTTTATTAGTGTATGCATTTTGTACCTTGGCAAAAGTAACATAGGGGGACTTTAGGGGGATTACATGTAAGGACTTGTATCATAGGACTAGACCCATAAGTCAATATCTACCCTGTAAACCCCCCCCCAGGATTTTTCCTCACTACTTAGGAATGGTACTGATACTGGTCAAATTGGGAGAATTAGCATTGTTTCCAACAAAATTGGGAATTTTATCACTTTCATAAAAAACTGCAAAAAAGCATGTAAAAACAATAAGCTTTAAAAAATAAACTCTACAACAATTTGTTTTATTGGATTCTTTCACTTGCATTAATTGTTTGGAGGTGGTCAATTGATTTTTTTTTATTTACAGGAGCACCGTCATTATTTTTTTACAGTAACGATGTCAATTTTTCTGGATTTTGTTCACAGATTTGGGAATTTTTTAATATCAGCTTGGGAAGATTGGCATGTTTATCTGATTGGGAATGGTACCGTTTTCTGGTACGAAATTTACAAAGAGAAATACGCGGCCCCTTTACACCAAACACCTACCATATTTAAATTCTTCCTCCTCTTTGTGTTGTTCAATGACTGTT
The DNA here is from genome assembly GCA_027627225.1 of Congeria kusceri. NCBI lineage: Eukaryota > Metazoa > Mollusca > Bivalvia > Myida > Dreissenidae > Congeria > Congeria kusceri. The sequence goes on from CM051039.1 coordinate 12,770,348, forward strand.
TCTTCAGTCCTCGTCTCCGTCTTAGTGACCTGAATGTGGTAAAGAGACCAGGGCCCACATTTATAAAGATTCTTAAGCCATTCTTAACTTCAGTTGAACATAAGTGAAAATTAGAATTTGTGTTTAAAACACTATGCTTTGGAACATTTGCATGACTAATGCTAGATATTTATACACTTCGAATTATGTTGTAATTATGTGTCAAAATCTTTCAGAAAATCCAGTTATTAAATTTGAGAATTTTAAGATTTTTTCTTAATTTTCGACTAAGATTCTTTATGAATACCAGCCAAGGGCTAAAATTTAACTATATTTGCAACTAGCAAATAAACAAAACTTATTTTTAACTTGCATTTTGCGAGTTTGTGAGTGCTAAATTCAGGCCCTGAAAGAGACATGAATGAATTTTTGACTCCATGTTGCAGAAAATTTAAAGCCATAACTGTAGTACACAAGTAATTCGACTGAGACATTAACGATTACAACTGATGACAGGCATATACGTCATGCCAATGTAAAGTTCTTTGCATGTGAACAGAAGATTTTATTACATTCAACAAAAACTGCCAAAAGAATGTGAAGACAATTATTTACCATATATAAACTCTAATAACTTTTTAAATTGATTCTTTCACTTGTAAAACTTATTGTTTCCAGGAAGTAAAGTGAACGTATAAAACATGTTAATAGTCGATCTTTTGGGGATCCTGTTGGATGTTTTCTTTCAGATTTTGGATTTTTTTTTACTTCAAATTGGGAAATTGGTAGGTAAATTGGATTCGGAATAGTGCCTTTTTATGAGACCAAGTATAGATTTGTCTGTTTCATTGTCCAGATTAGTTGCTGTTATTTCCAACACAACCTACAGCTTGGGTCTCATGGGTCACATGAGCGACTAAAGATTTTTTTTTTATTAAGTTAAAAAAAAATTGTAAAAAAATTTACCTTGACAACAGGAGGCTTATTATTGTCACTGTCCTCCCCGGAATCCCCATCCGGGGCTGGCCGTTTGTACGGCAAATCCTCTGGTCCACCCGATGCCATCGCTGTATATTTATCAAATTGTGTGCCAACTATTTGTGAAGTTTTTTATGTTTGGGGGCACTGTAATGGGTAAACAAATATGTTAAATGACACAAAATATTAATTTATCATCTTGTGAGCCAACTATTTGTGAACTTTTTTATTCTTCAGGGGACCATGAATGGGAAGACAAAATAGACTGAACAAACCAGTCCTACTTAATACTGTTAAGACACACAAAGACAAATAAAGACACTACAAGTTGCAAAAAAAAATGCTTAAAATAATAGTATAATGTATATGTTAACAGTTATTCATGATATTGTCCATAAATTAGGGAAAAATACGTACCAAACCAATTATATTTTTCAGTTATATAACACTAATACTTATAACAATAATGATGAAAACAATAATTGCAGTATAACAAGAACAAATTCTTTATAAAAAAATATTTCCACAAATTGCCCAACTTCTAAACTTAGAGACCTTTGATATATCTCCAATAAAGATTAACCACTGTTGAACATAAATATACCTTGGTACGACCTCTAATATTTAAAATGTTATAAATTACACCCAAGTGTTAAGCCATTATCAATACAAAGACAGTCTTGGCAGTGTTCCAAATTGATTCCCCATGAGAATGTGTATAAAACATACCTGAATTTAAATCACTTTAATAAAAACAATGCTTCACACTTGTGACATGCAAGCCATATTAAAGAAATTAATTACAAAAAGGACACCACACTAATCAACTTTTTTTTTTTTTTAAATTACCAAAAGTTCGCATTTTATTCCGATGATAAAACATATTTATCTTTATCGACATGTTCCATTTCCACAATTTATCGATGTTAACAGTTGAGATGTTGGTTCAATATTTAGCTAAACTGATTTCCAGTAAAGTTCATATATTTTACCTTAATTAAAATACGTATATTTTTCATTTCATAGGAAAATGTGGTAAGTTTAAACACCTTAAGATATCAACAAAACTTCGCCAATTAATGTCCACAGCTCACCGCCATTTGTAAACAATCCTGGTTACGATGACGTCAGAGCTCAAGGAAACAATTCTACCGGCTGCACGCCACTATATTTTTTGACGACTGACTGTCAACCTCCGCAGAAATTTAACTGGTTCCGAGCATAACTCATTAAATCCCTGCCGGCATGAAGTTCCACGTGACCATAGTCAGATCAAATGGCGCGAATTATAATCGTGGACATGCAGAAGAAAACGTGGTTTGCGTAAAATGATAACTTTTTATTTATCTCTTTTTGTTTTTCATTTTAACGCGTAATATAAATATACCTGAACCAAAAATGCTACATTTTTGTGGGAGTGTTATAAAATAATAATTATACATTTTTGTGGGAGTGTTATAAAATAATAATTATGCATTTTTGTGGGAGTGTTATAAAATAATTAGTATACAATCAAAATGTTCTAACAAATAAATCTTCAACATCCTCAGAGTGGTCTCCCCTAAAATCAAAATCTGGTATTTTTTAACTCGTGGTGGCAAGTGGTAACTGAAGAGTACCAATGGGGAAGTAACCACTGCGAGGAGTTTTACTGACTGTGTGTATTTCTGGCTGTCCAGCAAGCGCAGAGGTTGGCACACTCGCTTCTCCCCGCGGCGACCGGGATTTAATTTCATGTCCCGGCTAATGTGAGTTTGGTTGGTGGTCACCATGCCAGACAGGTGTGGCTTCTCTGTGTACTCCGGCTTCAGTAAAACAACAAATAACTGATATGAATTAAAATTCGCCCCTTCTTTCAATTTGTCTCTAACAAGTAAGTTAGGTAAGAGTGCTGGGACACACACCAGATCCTCAGATACTGCTATCTAAGAGTGCTGGGACACACACCAGATCCTCAGATACTGCTATGTAAGAGTGCTGGGACACACACCAGATCCTCAGATACGGCTATGTAAGAGTGCTGGGACACACACCAGATCCTCAGATACTGCTATGTAAGAGTGCTGGGACACACACCAGATCCTCAGATACTGCTATGTAAGAGTGCTGGGACACACACCAGATCATCAGATACTGCTAGGTAAGAGTGCTGGGACACACACCAGATCCTCAGATACTGCTATGTAAGAGTGCAGGGACACACACCAGATCCTCAGATACTGCTATGTAAGAGTGCTGGGACACACACCAGATCCTCAGATACTGCTATGTAAGAGTGCTGGGACACACACCAGAGCCTCAGATACTGCCATGTAAGAGTGCTGGGACACACAACAGAGCCTCAGATACTGCTATGTAAGAGTGCTGGGACACACACCAGATCCTCAGATACTGCTAGGTAAGAGTGCTGGGACACACAGCAGATCCTCAGATACTGCTATGTAAGAGTGCTGGGACACACAGCAGATCCTCAGATACTGCTATGTAAGAGTGCTGGGACACACACCAGATCCTCAGATACTGCTATGTAAGAGTGCTGGGACACACACCAGATCCTCAGATACTGCTAGGTAAGAGTGCTGGGACACACACCAGATCCTCAGATACTGCTATGTAAGAGTGCTGGGACACACACCAGATCCTCAGATACTGCTATGTAAGAGTGCTGGGACACACACCAGATCCTCAGATACTGCTATGTAAGAGTGCTGGGACACACACCAGATCCTCAGACACTGCTAGGTAAGAGTGCTGGGACACACACCAGATTCTCAGACACTGCTATGTAAGAGTGCTGGGACACACACCAGATCCTCAGACACTGCTAGGTAAGTGTGCTGGAACACACACCAGATCCTCAGATACTGCTATGTAAGAGTGCTGGGACACACACCAGATCCTCAGATACTGCTATGTAAGAGTGCTGGGACACACACCAGATCCTCAGATACTGCTATGTAAGAGTGCTGGGACACACACCAGATCCTCAGATACTGCTATGTAAGAGTGCTGGGACACACACCAGATCCTCAGATACTGCTAGGTAAGAGTGCTGGGACACACACCAGATCCTCAGATACTGCTAGGTAAGAGTGCTGGGACACACACCAGATCCTCAGATACTGCTAGGTAAGAGTGCTGGGACACACACCAGATCCTCAGATACTGCTAGGTAAGAGTGCTGGGACACACACCAGATCCTCAGATACTGCTAGGTAAGAGTGCTGGGACACACACCAGATCCTCAGATACTGCTAGGTAAGAGTGCTGGGACACACACCAGATCATCAGATACTGCTAGGTAAGAGTGCTGGGACACACACCAGATCATCAGATACTGCTAGGTAAGAGTGCTGGGACACACACCAGATCATCAGATACTGCTAGGTAAGAGTGCTGGGACACACACCAGATCCTCAGATACTGCTATGTCAGAGTGCTGGGACACACACCACATCCTCAGATACTGCTATGTAAGAGTGCTGGGACACACACCAGATCCTCAGATACTGCTATGTAAGAGTGCTGGGACACACACCAGATCCTCAGATACTGCTATGTAAGAGTGCTGGGACACACACCAGATCCTCAGATACTGCTATGTAAGTGTGCTGGGACACACACCAGATCCTCAGATACTGCTAGGTAAGAGTGCTGGGACACAAACCAGATCCTCAGATACTGCTATGTAAGAGTGCTGGGACACACACCAGATCCTCAGATACTGCTATGTAAGAGTGCTGGGACACACAGCAGATCCTCAGATACTGCTATGTAAGAGTGCTGGGACACACACCACATCCTCAGATACTGCTATGTAAGAGTGCTGGGACACACACCAGATCCTCAGATACTGCTATGTAAGAGTGCTGGGACACACACCAGATCCTCAGATACTGCTATGTAAGAGTGCTGGGGCACACACCAGATCCTCAGATACTGCTATGTAAGAGTGCTGGGACACACACCAGATCCTCAGATACTGCTATGTAAGAGTGCTGGGACACACACCAGATCCTCAGATACTGCTATGTAAGAGTGCTGGGACACACACCAGATCCTCAGATACTGCTATGTAAGAGTGCTGGGACACACACCAGATCCTCAGATACTGCTATGTAAGCGTGCTGGGACACACACCAGATCCTCAGATACTGCTAGGTAAGAGTGCTGGGACACACACCAGATCCACAGATACTGCTAGGTAAGAGTGCTGGGACACACACCAGATCCTCAGATACTGCTAGGTAAGAGTGCTGGGACACACACCAGATCCTCAGATACTGCTAGGGAAGAGTGCTGGGACACACACCAGATCCTCAGATACTGCTAGGGAAGAGTGCTGGGACACACACCAGATCCTCAGATACTGCTATGTCAGAGTGCTGGGACACACACCAGATCCTCAGATACTGCTATGTCAGAGTGCTGGGACACACACCACATCCACAGATACTGCTATGTAAGAGTGCTGGGACACACACCACATCCTCAGATACTGCTATGTAAGAGTGCTGGGACACACACCAGATCCTCAGATACTGCTATGTAAGAGTGCTGGGACACACACCAGATCCTCAGATACTGCTAGGTAAGAGTGCTGGGACACACACCAGATCCTCAGATACTGCTAGGTAAGAGTGCTGGGACACACACCAGATCCTCAGATTCTGCTAGGTAAGAGTGCTGGGACACACACCAGATCCTCAGATACTGCTAGGTAAGAGTGCTGGGACACACACCAGATCCTCAGATACTGCTAGGTAAGAGTGCTGGGACACACAACAGATCCTCAGATACTGCTAGGTAAGAGTGCTGGGACACACAACAGATCCTCAGATACTGCTAGGTAAGAGTGCTGGGACACACAACAGATCCTCAGATACTGCTAGGTAAGAGTGCTGGGACACACACCAGATCCTCAGACACTGCAATGTAAGAGTGCTGGGACACACACCAGATCCTCAGATACTGCTATGTAAGAGTGCTGGGACACACACCAGATCCTCAGATACTGCTAGGAAAGAGTGCTGGGACACACACCAGATCCTCAGATACTGCTAGGTAATAGTGCTGGGACACACACCAGATCCTTAGATACTGCTATGTAAGAGTGCTGGGACACACACCAGATCCTCAGATACTGCTAGGTAAGAGTGCTGGGACACACACCAGATCCTCAGATACTGCTAGGTAAGAGTGCTGGGACACACACCAGATCCTCAAATACTGCTATGTAAGAGTGCTGGGACACACACCAGATCCTCAGATACTGCTATGTAAGAGTGCTGGGACACACACCAGATCCTCAGATACTGCTATGTAAGAGTGCTGGGACACACACCAGATCCTCAGATACTGCTATGTAAGAGTGCTGGGACACACACCAGATCCTCAGATACTGCTATGTAAGAGTGCTGGGACACACACCAGATCCTCAGATACTGCTAGGTAAGAGTGCTGGGACACACACCAGATCATCAGATACTGCTAGGTAAGAGTGCTGGGACACACACCAGATCATCAGATACTGCTAGGTAAGAGTGCTGGGACACACACCAGATCATCAGATACTGCTAGGTAAGAGTGCTGGGACACACACCAGATCCTCAGATACTGCTATGTCAGAGTGCTGGGACACACACCACATCCTCAGATACTGCTATGTAAGAGTGCTGGGACACACACCAGATCCTCAGATACTGCTATGTAAGAGTGCTGGGACACACACCAGATCCTCAGATACTGCTAGGTAATAGTGCTGGGACACACACCAGATCCTTAGATACTGCTATGTAAGAGTGCTGGGACACACACCAGATCCTCAGATACTGCTAGGTAAGAGTGCTGGGACACACACCAGATCCTCAGATACTGCTAGGTAAGAGTGCTGGGACACACACCAGATCCTCAAATACTGCTATGTAAGAGTGCTGGGACACACACCAGATCCTCAGATACTGCTATGTAAGAGTGCTGGGACACACACCAGATCCTCAGATACTGCTATGTAAGAGTGCTGGGACACACACCAGATCCTCAGATACTGCTATGTAAGAGTGCTGGGACACACACCAGATCCTCAGATACTGCTATGTAAGAGTGCTGGGACACACACCAGATCCTCAGATACTGCTAGGTAAGAGTGCTGGGACACACACCAGATCATCAGATACTGCTAGGTAAGAGTGCTGGGACACACACCAGATCATCAGATACTGCTAGGTAAGAGTGCTGGGACACACACCAGATCATCAGATACTGCTAGGTAAGAGTGCTGGGACACACACCAGATCCTCAGATACTGCTATGTCAGAGTGCTGGGACACACACCACATCCTCAGATACTGCTATGTAAGAGTGCTGGGACACACACCAGATCCTCAGATACTGCTATGTAAGAGTGCTGGGACACACACCAGATCCTCAGATACTGCTATGTAAGAGTGCTGGGACACACACCAGATCCTCAGATACTGCTATGTAAGTGTGCTGGGACACACACCAGATCCTCAGATACTGCTAGGTAAGAGTGCTGGGACACACACCAGATCCTCAGATACTGCTATGTAAGAGTGCTGGGACACACACCAGATCCTCAGATACTGCTATGTAAGAGTGCTGGGACACACAGCAGATCCTCAGATACTGCTATGTAAGAGTGCTGGGACACACACCACATCCTCAGATACTGCTATGTAAGAGTGCTGGGACACACACCAGATCCTCAGATACTGCTATGTAAGAGTGCTGGGACACACACCAGATCCTCAGATACTGCTATGTAAGAGTGCTGGGGCACACACCAGATCCTCAGATACTGCTATGTAAGAGTGCTGGGACACACACCAGATCCTCAGATACTGCTATGTAAGAGTGCTGGGACACACACCAGATCCTCAGATACTGCTAGGTAAGAGTGCTGGGACACACACCAGATCCTCAGATACTGCTATGTAAGAGTGCTGGGACACACAACAGATCCTCAGATACTGCTATGTAAGAGTGCTGGGACACACACCAGATCCTCAGATACTGCTAGGTAAGAGTGCTGGGACACACACCAGATCCTCAGATACTGCTAGGTAAGAGTGCTGGGACACACACCAGATCCTCAGATACTGCTATGTAAGAGTGCTGGGACACACACCAGATCCTCAGATACTGCTAGGGAAGAGTGCTGGGACACACACCAGATCCTCAGATACTGCTAGGGAAGAGTGCTGGGACACACACCAGATTCTCAGATACTGCTATGTAAGAGTGCTGGGACACACACCAGATCCTCAGATACTGCTATGTAAGAGTGCTGGGACACACACCAGATCCTCAGATACTGCTATGTAAGAGTGCTGGGACACACACCAGATCCTCAGATACTGCTATGTAAGAGTGCTGGGACACACACCAGATCCTCAGATACTGCTAGGTAAGAGTGCTGGGACACACACCAGATCCTCAGATACTGCTAGGTAAGAGTGCTGGGACACACACCAGATCCTCAGATACTGCTAGGTAAGAGTGCTGGGACACACACCAGATCCTCAGATACTGCTAGGTAAGAGTGCTGGGACACACACCAGATCCTCAGATACTGCTAGGTAAGAGTGCTGGGACACACAACAGATCCTCAGATACTGCTAGGTAAGAGTGCTGGGACACACACCAGATCCTCAGACACTGCAATGTAAGAGTGCTGGGACACACACCAGATCCTCAGATACTGCTATGTAAGAGTGCTGGGACACACACCAGATCCCCAGATACTGCTAGGAAAGAGTGCTGGGACACACACCAGATCCTCAGATACTGCTAGGTAATAGTGCTGGGACACACACCAGATCCTTAGATACTGCTATGTAAGAGTGCTGGGACACACACCAGATCCTCAGATACTGCTATGTAAGAGTGCTGGGACACACACCAGATCCTCAGATACTGCTAGGAAAGAGTGCTGGGACACACACCAGATCCTCAGATACTGCTATGTAAGAGTGCTGGGACACAGACCAGATCCTCAGATGCTGCTAGGTAAGAGTGCTGGGACACACACCAGATCCTCAGATACTGCTAGGTAAGAGTGCTGGGACACACACCAGATCCTCAGATACTGCTAGGTAAGAGTGCTGGGACACACACCAGATCCTCAGATACTGCTAGGTAAGAGTGCTGGGACACACACCAGATCCTCAGATACTGCTAGGTAAGAGTGCTGGGACACACACCAGATCCTCAGATACTGCTAGGTAAGAGTGCTGGGACACACACCAGATCCTCAGATACTGCTAGGTAAGAGTGCTGGGACACACACCACATCCTCAGATACTGCTATGTAAGAGTGCTGGGACACACACCAGATCCTCAGATACTGCTAGGTAAGAGTGCTGGGACACACACCAGATCCTCAGATACTGCTATGTAAGAGTGCTGGGACACACACCAGATCCTCAAATACTGCTATGTAAGAGTGCTGGGACACACACCAGATCCTCAGATACTGCTATGTATGAGTGCTGGGACACACACCAGATCCTCAGATACTGCTATGTAAGAGTGCTGGGACACACACCAGATCCTCAGATACTGCTAGGTAAGAGTGCTGGGACACACACCAGATCCTCAGATACTGCTAGGTAAGAGTGCTGGGACACGGACCAGATCATCAGATACTGCTAGGTAAGAGTGCTGGGACACACACCAGATCATCAGATACTGCTAGGTAAGAGTGCTGGGACACACACCAGATCATCAGATACTGCTAGGTAAGAGTGCTGGGACACACACCAGATCCTCAGATACTGCTATGTCAGAGTGCTGGGACACACACCACATCCTCAGATACTGCTATGTAAGAGTGCTGGGACACACACCAGATCCTCAGATACTGCTATGTAAGAGTGCTGGGACACACACCAGATCCTCAGATACTGCTAGGTAAGTGTGCTGGGACACACACCAGATCCTCAGATACTGCTATGTAAGAGTGCTGGGACACACACCAGATCCTCAGATACTGCTATGTAAGTGTGCTGGGACACACACCAGATCCTCAGATACTGCTAGGTAAGAGTGCTGGGACACACACCAGATCCTCAGATACTGCTATGTAAGAGTGCTGGGACACACACCAGATCCTCAGATACTGCTATGTAAGAGTGCTGCGACACACAGCAGATCCTCAGATACTGCTATGTAAGAGTGCTGGGACACACACCAGATCATCAGATACTGCTATGTAAGAGTGCTGGGACACACACCAGATCCTCAGATACTGCTATGTAAGAGTGCTGGGGCACACACCAGATCCTCAGATACTGCTATGTAAGAGTGCTGGGACACACACCAGATCCTCAGATACTGCTATGTAAGAGTGCTGGGACACACACCAGATCCTCAGATACTGCTATGTAAGAGTGCTGGGACACACACCAGATCCTCAGATACTGCTATGTAAGAGTGCTGGGACACACACCAGATCCTCAGATACTGCTATGTAAGCGTGCTGGGACACACACCAGATCCTCAGATACTGCTAGGTAAGAGTGCTGGGACACACACCAGATCCACAGATACTGCTAGGTAAGAGTGCTGGGACACACACCAGATCCTCAGATACTGGTAGGTAAGAGTGCTGGGACACACACCAGATCCTCAGATACTGCTAGGTAAGAGTGCTGGGACACACACCAGATCCTCAGTTACTGCAAGGGAAGAGTGCTGGGACACACACCAGATCCTCAGATACTGCTATGTCAGAGTGCTGGGACACACACCACATCCTCAGATACTGCTATGTAAGAGTGCTGGGACACACACCAGATCCTCAGATACTGCTATGTAAGAGTGCTGGGACACACACCAGATCCTCAGATACTGCTATGTAAGAGTGCTGGGACACACACCAGATCCTCAGATACTGCTATGTAAGAGTGCTGGGACACACACCAGATCCTCAGATACTGCTAATTAAGAGTGCTGGGACACACACCAGATCCTCAGATACTGCTAGGTAAGAGTGCTGGGACACACACCAGATCCTCAGATACTGCTAGGTAAGAGTGCTGGGACACACACCAGATCCTCAGATACTGCTAGGTAAGAGTGCTGGGACACACACCAGATCCTCAGATACTGCTAGGTAAGAGTGCTGGGACACACAACAGATCCTCAGATACTGCTAGGTAAGAGTGCTGGGACACACAACAGATCCTCAGATACTGCTAGGTAAGAGTGCTGGGACACACACCAGATCCTCAGACACTGCAATGTAAGAGTGCTGGGACACACACCAGATCCTCAGATACTGCTATGTAAGAGTGCTGGGACACACACCAGATCCTCAGATACTGCTAGGTAAGAGTGCTGGGACACACGCCAGATCCTCAGATACTGCTAGGTAAGAGTGCTGGGACACACACCAGATCCTCAGATACTGCTAGGTAAGAGTGCTGGGACACACACCAGATCCTCAGATACTGCTAGGTAAGAGTGCTGGGACACACACCAGATCCTCAGATACTGCTATGTAAGAGTGCTGGGACACACACCAGATCCTCAGATACTGCTAGGTAAGAGTGCTGGGACACACACCAGATCCTCAGATACTGCTAGGTAAGAGTGCTGGGACACACACCAGATCCTCAGATACTGCTATGTAAGAGTGCTGGGACACACACCAGATCCTCAGATACTGCTATGTAAGAGTGCTGGGACACACACCAGATTCTCAGGTACTGCTATTTAAGAGTGCTGCGACACACACCAGATCCTCAGATACTGCTATGTAAGAGTGCTGGGACACACACCAGATCCTCAGATACTGCTTTGTAAGAGTGCTGGGACACACACCAGATCCTCAGATACTGCTATGTAAGAGTGCTGGGACACACACCAGATCCTCAGATACTGCTATGTAAGAGTGCTGGGACACACACCAGATCCTCAGATACTGCTATGTAAGAGTGCTGGGACACACACCAGATCCTCAGATACTGCAATGTAAGCGTGCTGGGACACACACCAGATCCTCAGATACTGCTAGGTAAGAGTGCTGGGACACACACCAGATCCACAGATACTGCTAGGTAAGAGTGCTGGGACACACACCAGATCCTCAGATACTGCTAGGTAAGAGTGCTGGGACACACACCAGATCCTCAGATACTGCTAGGGAAGAGTGCTGGGACACACACCAGATCCTCAGATACTGCTAGGGAAGAGTGCTGGGACACACACCAGATCCTCAGATACTGCTATGTCAGAGTGCTGGGACACACACCAGATCCTCAGATACTGCTATGTCAGAGTGCTGGGACACACACCACATCCACAGATACTGCTATGTAAGAGTGCTGGGACACACACCAGATCCTCAGATACTGCTATGTAAGAGTGCTGGGACACACACCAGATCCTCAGATACTGCTATGTAAGAGTGCTGGGACACACACCAGATCCTCAGATACTGCTAGGTAAGAGTGCTGGGACACACACCAGATCCTCAGATACTGCTAGGTAAGAGTGCTGGGACACACACCAGATCCTCAGATACTGCTAGGTAAGAGTGCTGGGACACACACCAGATCCTCAGATACTGCTAGGTAAGAGTGCTGGGACACACACCAGATCCTCAGATACTGCTAGGTAAGAGTGCTGGGACACACAACAGATCCTCAGATACTGCTAGGTAAGAGTGCTGGGACACACAACAGATCCTCAGATACTGCTAGGTAAGAGTGCTGGGACACACAACAGATCCTCAGATACTGCTAGGTAAGAGTGCTGGGACACACACCAGATCCTCAGACACTGCAATGTAAGAGTGCTGGGACACACACCAGATCCTCAGATACTGCTATGTAAGAGTGCTGGGACACACACCAGATCCTCAGATACTGCTAGGAAAGAGTGCTGGGACACACACCAGATCCTCAGATACAGCTAGGTAATAGTGCTGGGACACACACCAGATCCTTAGATACTGCTATGTAAGAGTGCTGGGACACACACCAGATCCTCAGATACTGCTAGGGAAGAGTGCTGGGACACACACCAGATCCTCAGATACTGCTAGCTAAGAGTGCTGGGACACACACCAGATCCTCAAATACTGCTATGTAAGAGTGCTGGGACACACACCAGATCCTCAGATACTGCTATGTAAGAGTGCTGGGACACACACCAGATCCTCAGATACTGCTATGTAAGAGTGCTGGGACACACACCAGATCCTCAGATACTGCTATGTAAGAGTGCTGGGACACACACCAGATCCTCAGATACTGCTATGTAAGAGTGCTGGGACACACACCAGATCCTCAGATACTGCTAGGTAAGAGTGCTGGGACACACACCAGATCATCAGATACTGCTAGGTAAGAGTGCTGGGACACACACCAGATCATCAGATACTGCTAGGTAAGAGTGCTGGGACACACACCAGATCATCAGATACTGCTAGGTAAGAGTGCTGGGACACACACCAGATCCTCAGATACTGCTATGTCAGAGTGCTGGGACACACACCACATCCTCAGATACTGCTATGTAAGAGTGCTGGGACACACACCAGATCCTCAGATACTGCTATGTAAGAGTGCTGGGACACACACCATATCCTCAGATACTGCTAGGTAATAGTGCTGGGACACACACCAGATCCTTAGATACTGCTATGTAAGAGTGCTGGGACACACACCAGATCCTCAGATACTGCTAGGTAAGAGTGCTGGGACACACACCAGATCCTCAGATACTGCTAGGTAAGAGTGCTGGGACACACACCAGATCCTCAAATACTGCTATGTAAGAGTGCTGGGACACACACCAGATCCTCAGATACTGCTATGTAAGAGTGCTGGGACACACACCAGATCCTCAGATACTGCTATGTAAGAGTGCTGGGACACACACCAGATCCTCAGATACTGCTATGTAAGAGTGCTGGGACACACACCAGATCCTCAGATACTGCTATGTAAGAGTGCTGGGACACACACCAGATCCTCAGATACTGCTAGGTAAGAGTGCTGGGACACACACCAGATCATCAGATACTGCTAGGTAAGAGTGCTGGGACACACACCAGATCATCAGATACTGCTAGGTAAGAGTGCTGGGACACACACCAGATCATCAGATACTGCTAGGTAAGAGTGCTGGGACACACACCAGATCCTCAGATACTGCTATGTCAGAGTGCTGGGACACACACCACATCCTCAGATACTGCTATGTAAGAGTGCTGGGACACACACCAGATCCTCAGATACTGCTATGTAAGAGTGCTGGGACACACACCAGATCCTCAGATACTGCTATGTAAGAGTGCTGGGACACACACCAGATCCTCAGATACTGCTATGTAAGTGTGCTGGGACACACACCAGATCCTCAGATACTGCTAGGTAAGAGTGCTGGGACACACACCAGATCCTCAGATACTGCTATGTAAGAGTGCTGGGACACACACCAGATCCTCAGATACTGCTATGTAAGAGTGCTGGGACACACAGCAGATCCTCAGATACTGCTATGTAAGAGTGCTGGGACACACACCACATCCTCAGATACTGCTATGTAAGAGTGCTGGGACACACACCAGATCCTCAGATACTGCTATGTAAGAGTGCTGGGACACACACCAGATCCTCAGATACTGCTTTGTAAGAGTGCTGGGGCACACACCAGATCCTCAGATACTGCTATGTAAGAGTGCTGGGACACACACCAGATCCTCAGATACTGCTATGTAAGAGTGCTGGGACACACACCAGATCCTCAGATACTGCTAGGTAAGAGTGCTGGGACACACACCAGATCCTCAGATACTGCTATGTAAGAGTGCTGGGACACACACCAGATCCTCAGATACTGCTATGTAAGAGTGCTGGGACACACACCAGATCCTCAGATACTGCTAGGTAAGAGTGCTGGGACACACACCAGATCCTCAGATACTGCTAGGTAAGAGTGCTGGGACACACACCAGATCCTCAGATACTGCTAGGTAAGAGTGCTGGGACACACACCAGATCCTCAGATACTGCTAGGGAAGAGTGCTGGGACACACACCAGATCCTCAGATACTGCTAGGGAAGAGTGCTGGGACACACACCAGATCCTCAGATACTGCTATGTAAGAGTGCTGGGACACACACCAGATCCTCAGATACTGCTATGTAAGAGTGCTGGGACACACACCAGATCCTCAGATACTGCTATGTAAGAGTGCTGGGACACACACCAGATCCTCAGATACTGCTATGTAAGAGTGCTGGGACACACACCAGATCCTCAGATACTGCTAGGTAAGAGTGCTGGGACACACACCAGATCCTCAGATACTGCTAGGTAAGAGTGCTGGGACACACACCAGATCCTCAGATACTGCTAGGTAAGAGTGCTGGGACACACACCAGATCCTCAGATACTGCTAGGTAAGAGTGCTGGGACACACACCAGATCCTCAGATACTGCTAGGTAAGAGTGCTGGGACACACAACAGATCCTCAGATACTGCTAGGTAAGAGTGCTGGGACACACACCAGATCCTCAGACACTGCAATGTAAGAGTGCTGGGACACACACCAGATCCTCAGATACTGCTATGTAAGAGTGCTGGGACACACACCAGATCCCCAGATACTGCTAGGAAAGAGTGCTGGGACACACACCAGATCCTCAGATACTGCTAGGCAATAGTGCTGGGACACACACCAGATCCTTAGATACTGCTATGTAAGAGTGCTGGGACACACACCAGATCCTCAGATACTGCTATGTAAGAGTGCTGGGACACACACCAGATCCTCAGATACTGCTAGGAAAGAGTGCTGGGACACACACCAGATCCTCAGATACTGCTATGTAAGAGTGCTGGGACACACACCAGATCCTCAGATGCTGCTAGGTAAGAGTGCTGGGACACACACCAGATCCTCAGATACTGCTAGGTAAGAGTGCTGGGACACACACCAGATCCTCAGATACTGCTAGGTAAGAGTGCTGGGACACACACCAGATCCTCAGATACTGCTAGGTAAGAGTGCTGGGACACACACCAGATCCTCAGATACTGCTAGGTAAGAGTGCTGGGACACACACCAGATCCTCAGATACTGCTAGGTAAGAGTGCTGGGACACACACCAGATCCTCAGATACTGCTAGGTAAGAGTGCTGGGACACACACCACATCCTCAGATACTGCTATGTAAGAGTGCTGGGACACACACCAGATCCTCAGATACTGCTAGGTAAGAGTGCTGGGACACACACCAGATCCTCAGATACTGCTATGTAAGAGTGCTGGGACACACACCAGATCCTCAAATACTGCTATGTAAGAGTGCTGGGACACACACCAGATCCTCAGATACTGCTATGTATGAGTGCTGGGACACACACCAGATCCTCAGATACTGCTATGTAAGAGTGCTGGGACACACACCAGATCCTCAGATACTGCTAGGTAAGAGTGCTGGGACACACACCAGATCCTCAGATACTGCTAGGTAAGAGTGCTGGGACACGGACCAGATCATCAGATACTGCTAGGTAAGAGTGCTGGGACACACACCAGATCATCAGATACTGCTAGGTAAGAGTGCTGGGACACACACCAGATCATCAGATACTGCTAGGTAAGAGTGCTGGGACACACACCAGATCCTCAGATACTGCTATGTCAGAGTGCTGGGACACACACCACATCCTCAGATACTGCTATGTAAGAGTGCTGGGACACACACCAGATCCTCAGATACTGCTATGTAAGAGTGCTGGGACACACACCAGATCCTCAGATACTGCTAGGTAAGTGTGCTGGGACACACACCAGATCCTCAGATACTGCTATGTAAGAGTGCTGGGACACACACCAGATCCTCAGATACTGCTATGTAAGTGTGCTGGGACACACACCAGATCCTCAGATACTGCTAGGTAAGAGTGCTGGGACACACACCAGATCCTCAGATACTGCTATGTAAGAGTGCTGGGACACACACCAGATCCTCAGATACTGCTATGTAAGAGTGCAGCGACACACAGCAGATCCTCAGATACTGCTATGTAAGAGTGCTGGGACACACACCAGATCATCAGATACTGCTATGTAAGAGTGCTGGGACACACACCAGATCCTCAGATACTGCTATGTAAGAGTGCTGGGGCACACACCAGATCCTCAGACACTGCTATGTAAGAGTGCTGGGACACACACCAGATCCTCAGATACTGCTATGTAAGAGTGCTGGGACACACACAAGATCCTCAGATACTGCTATGTAAGAGTGCTGGGACACACACCAGATCCTCAGATACTGCTATGTAAGAGTGCTGGGACACACACCAGATCCTCAGATACTGCTATGTAAGCGTGCTGGGACACACACCAGATCCTCAGATACTGCTAGGTAAGAGTGCTGGGACACACACCAGATCCACAGATACTGCTAGGTAAGAGTGCTGGGACACACACCAGATCCTCAGATACTGGTAGGTAAGAGTGCTGGGACACACACCAGATCCTCAGATACTGCTAGGTAAGAGTGCTGGGACACACACCAGATCCTCAGATACTGCTAGGGAAGAGTGCTGGGACACACACCAGATCCTCAGATACTGCTATGTCAGAGTGCTGGGACACACACCACATCCTCAGATACTGCTATGTAAGAGTGCTGGGACACACACCAGATCCTCAGATACTGCTATGTAAGAGTGCTGGGACACACACCAGATCCTCAGATACTGCTATGTAAGAGTGCTGGGACACACACCAGATCCTCAGATACTGCTATGTAAGAGTGCTGGGACACACACCAGATCCTCAGATACTGCTAATTAAGAGTGCTGGGACACACACCAGATCCTCAGATACTGCTAGGTAAGAGTGCTGGGACACACAGCAGATCCTCAGATACTGCTATGTAAGAGTGCTGGGACACACACCAGATCCTCAGATACTGCTTTGTAAGAGTGCTGGGGCACACACCAGATCCTCAGATACTGCTATGTAAGAGTGCTGGGACACACACCAGATCCTCAGATACTGCTATGTAAGAGTGCTGGGACACACACCAGATCCTCAGATACTGCTAGGTAAGAGTGCTGGGACACACACCAGATCCTCAGATACTGCTATGTAAGAGTGCTGGGACACACACCAGATCCTCAGATACTGCTATGTAAGAGTGCTGGGACACACACCAGATCCTCAGATACTGCTAGGTAAGAGTGCTGGGACACACACCAGATCCTCAGATACTGCTAGGTAAGAGTGCTGGGACACACACCAGATCCTCAGATACTGCTAGGTAAGAGTGCTGGGACACACACCAGATCCTCAGATACTGCTAGGGAAGAGTGCTGGGACACACACCAGATCCTCAGATACTGCTAGGGAAGAGTGCTGGGACACACACCAGATCCTCAGATACTGCTATGTAAGAGTGCTGGGACACACACCAGATCCTCAGATACTGCTATGTAAGAGTGCTGGGACACACACCAGATCCTCAGATACTGCTATGTAAGAGTGCTGGGACACACACCAGATCCTCAGATACTGCTATGTAAGAGTGCTGGGACACACACCAGATCCTCAGATACTGCTAGGTAAGAGTGCTGGGACACACACCAGATCCTCAGATACTGCTAGGTAAGAGTGCTGGGACACACACCAGATCCTCAGATACTGCTAGGTAAGAGTGCTGGGACACACACCAGATCCTCAGATACTGCTAGGTAAGAGTGCTGGGACACACACCAGATCCTCAGATACTGCTAGGTAAGAGTGCTGGGACACACAACAGATCCTCAGATACTGCTAGGTAAGAGTGCTGGGACACACACCAGATCCTCAGACACTGCAATGTAAGAGTGCTGGGACACACACCAGATCCTCAGATACTGCTATGTAAGAGTGCTGGGACACACACCAGATCCCCAGATACTGCTAGGAAAGAGTGCTGGGACACACACCAGATCCTCAGATACTGCTAGGTAATAGTGCTGGGACACACACCAGATCCTTAGATACTGCTATGTAAGAGTGCTGGGACACACACCAGATCCTCAGATACTGCTATGTAAGAGTGCTGGGACACACACCAGATCCTCAGATACTGCTAGGAAAGAGTGCTGGGACACACACCAGATCCTCAGATACTGCTATGTAAGAGTGCTGGGACACACACCAGATCCTCAGATGCTGCTAGGTAAGAGTGCTGGGACACACACCAGATCCTCAGATACTGCTAGGTAAGAGTGCTGGGACACACACCAGATCCTCAGATACTGCTAGGTAAGAGTGCTGGGACACACACCAGATCCTCAGATACTGCTAGGTAAGAGTGCTGGGACACACACCAGATCCTCAGATACTGCTAGGTAAGAGTGCTGGGACACACACCAGATCCTCAGATACTGCTAGGTAAGAGTGCTGGGACACACACCAGATCCTCAGATACTGCTAGGTAAGAGTGCTGGGACACACACCACATCCTCAGATACTGCTATGTAAGAGTGCTGGGACACACACCAGATCCTCAGATACTGCTAGGTAAGAGTGCTGGGACACACACCAGATCCTCAGATACTGCTATGTAAGAGTGCTGGGACACACACCAGATCCTCAAATACTGCTATGTAAGAGTGCTGGGACACACACCAGATCCTCAGATACTGCTATGTATGAGTGCTGGAACACACACCAGATCCTCAGATACTGCTATGTAAGAGTGCTGGGACACACACCAGATCCTCAGATACTGCTAGGTAAGAGTGCTGGGACACACACCAGATCCTCAGATACTGCTAGGTAAGAGTGCTGGGACACGGACCAGATCATCAGATACTGCTAGGTAAGAGTGCTGGGACACACACCAGATCATCAGATACTGCTAGGTAAGAGTGCTGGGACACACACCAGATCATCAGATACTGCTAGGTAAGAGTGCTGGGACACACACCAGATCCTCAGATACTGCTATGTCAGAGTGCTGGGACACACACCACATCCTCAGATACTGCTATGTAAGAGTGCTGGGACACACACCAGATCCTCAGATACTGCTATGTAAGAGTGCTGGGACACACACCAGATCCTCAGATACTGCTAGGTAAGTGTGCTGGGACACACACCAGATCCTCAGATACTGCTATGTAAGAGTGCTGGGACACACACCAGATCCTCAGATACTGCTATGTAAGTGTGCTGGGACACACACCAGATCCTCAGATACTGCTAGGTAAGAGTGCTGGGACACACACCAGATCCTCAGATACTGCTATGTAAGAGTGCTGGGACACACACCAGATCCTCAGATACTGCTATGTAAGAGTGCAGCGACACACAGCAGATCCTCAGATACTGCTATGTAAGAGTGCTGGGACACACACCAGATCATCAGATACTGCTATGTAAGAGTGCTGGGACACACACCAGATCCTCAGATACTGCTATGTAAGAGTGCTGGGGCACACACCAGATCCTCAGACACTGCTATGTAAGAGTGCTGGGACACACACCAGATCCTCAGATACTGCTATGTAAGAGTGCTGGGACACACACAAGATCCTCAGATACTGCTATGTAAGAGTGCTGGGACACACACCAGATCCTCAGATACTGCTATGTAAGAGTGCTGGGACACACACCAGATCCTCAGATACTGCTATGTAAGCGTGCTGGGACACACACCAGATCCTCAGATACTGCTAGGTAAGAGTGCTGGGACACACACCAGATCCACAGATACTGCTAGGTAAGAGTGCTGGGACACACACCAGATCCTCAGATACTGGTAGGTAAGAGTGCTGGGACACACACCAGATCCTCAGATACTGCTAGGTAAGAGTGCTGGGACACACACCAGATCCTCAGATACTGCTAGGGAAGAGTGCTGGGACACACACCAGATCCTCAGATACTGCTATGTCAGAGTGCTGGGACACACACCACATCCTCAGATACTGCTATGTAAGAGTGCTGGGACACACACCAGATCCTCAGATACTGCTATGTAAGAGTGCTGGGACACACACCAGATCCTCAGATACTGCTATGTAAGAGTGCTGGGACACACACCAGATCCTCAGATACTGCTATGTAAGAGTGCTGGGACACACACCAGATCCTCAGATACTGCTAATTAAGAGTGCTGGGACACACACCAGATCCTCAGATACTGCTAGGTAAGAGTGCTGGGACACACACCAGATCCTCAGATACTGCTAGGTAAGAGTGCTGGGACACACACCAGATCCTCAGATACTGCTAGGTAAGAGTGCTGGGACACACACCAGATCCTCAGATACTGCTAGGTAAGAGTGCTGGGACACACAACAGATCCTCAGATACTGCTAGGTAAGAGTGCTGGGACACACAACAGATCCTCAGATACTGCTAGTTAAGAGTGCTGGGACACACACCAGATCCTCAGACACTGCAATGTAAGAGTGCTGGGACACACACCAGATCCTCAGATACTGCTATGTAAGAGTGCTGGGACACACACCAGATCCTCAGATACTGCTAGGTAAGAGTGCTGGGACACACGCCAGATCCTCAGATACTGCTAGGTAAGAGTGCTGGGACACACACCAGATCCTCAGATACTGCTAGGTAAGAGTGCTGGGACACACACCAGATCCTCAGATACTGCTAGGTAAGAGTGCTGGGACACACACCAGATCCTCAGATACTGCTATGTAAGAGTGCTGGGACACACACCAGATCCTCAGATACTGCTAGGTAAGAGTGCTGGGACACACACCAGATCCTCAGATACTGCTAGGTAAGAGTGCTGGGACACACACCAGATCCTCAGATACTGCTATGTAAGAGTGCTGGGACACACACCAGATCCTCAGATACTGCTATGTAAGAGTGCTGGGACACACACCAGATTCTCAGATACTGCTATTTAAGAGTGCTGCGACACACACCAGATCCTCAGATACTGCTATGTAAGAGTGCTGGGACACACACCAGATCCTCAGATACTGCTAGGTAAGAGTGCTGGGACACACACCAGATCCTCAGATACTGCTATGTAAGAGTGCTGGGACACACACCAGATCCTCAGATACTGCTATGTAAGAGTGCTGGGACACACAGCAGGTCCTCAGATACTGCTATGTAAGAGTGCTGGGACACAGAGCAGATCCTGAGATACTGCTATGTCAGAGTACTGGGACACAAACCAGATCCTCAGATACTGCTATGTAAGAGTGCTGGGACACACACCAGATCCTCAGATACTGCTATGTCAGAGTACTGGGACACAAACCTGATCCTCAGATACTGCTATGTAAGAGTGCTGGGACACACACCAGATCCTCAGATACTGCTATCTAAGAGTGCTGGTACACACACCAGATCCTCAGATACTGCTATGTAAGAGTGCTGGGGCACACACCAGATCCTCAGATACTGCTATGTAAGAGTGCTGGGACACACACCAGATCCTCAGATACTGCTATGTAAGAGTGCTGGGACACACACCAGATCCTCAGATACTGCTATGTACGAGTGCTGGGACACACACCAGATCCTCAGATACTGCTAGGTAAGAGTGCTGGGACACACACCAGATCCTCAGATACTGCTAGGTAAGAGTGCTGGGACACACACCAGATCCTCAGATACTGCTAGGTAAGAGTGCTGGGACACACACCAGATCCTCAGATACTGCTAGGTAAGAGTGCTGGGACACACATCAGATCCTCAGATACTGCTAGGGAAGAGTGCTGTGACACACACCAGATCCTCAGATACTGCTAGGTAAGAGTGCTGTGACACACACCAGATCCTCAGATACTGCTAGGCAAGAGTGATGAGACACACACCAGATCCTCAGATACTGCTAGGCAAGAGTGCTGGGACACACACCAGATCCTCAGATACTGCTAGGTAAGAGTGCTGGGACACACACCAGATCCTCAGATACTGCTAGGTAAGAGTGCTGGGACACACACCAGATCCTCAGATACTGCTATGTAAGAGTGCTGGGACACACACCAGATCCTCAGATACTGCTATGTAAGAGTGCTGGGTCACACACCAGATCCTCAGATACTGCTAGGTAAGAGTGCTGGGACACACACCAGATCCTCAGATACTGCTAGGTAAGTGTGCTGGGACACACACCAGATCCTCAGATACTGCTTTGTAAGAGTGCTGGGACACACACCAGATCCTCAGATACTGCTTTGTAAGAGTGCTGGGACACACACCAGATCCTCAGATACTGCTAGGTAAGAGTGCTGGGACGCACACCAGATCCTCAGATACTGCTATGTAAGAGTGCTGGGACACACACCAGATCCTCAGATACTGCTAGGTAAGAGTGCTGGGACACACACCAGATCCTCAGATACTGCTAGGTAAGAGTGCCGGGACACACACCAGATCCGCAGATACTGCTATGTAAGAGTGCTGGGACACAAACCAGATCCGCAGATACTGCTAGGTAAGAGTGCTGGGACACACACCAGATCCTCAGATACTGCTAGGTAAGAGTGCTGGGACACACACCAGATCCTCAGATACTGCTACGTAAGAGTGCTGGGACACACACCAGATCCTCAGATACTGCTACGTAAGAGTGCTGGGACACACACCAGATCCTCAGATACTGCTACGTAAGAGTGCTGGGACACACACCAGATCCTCAGATACTGCTACGTAAGAGTGCTGGGACACACACCAGATCCTCAGATACTGCTTTGTAAGAGTGCTGGGACACACACCAGATCCTCAGATACTGCTATGTAAGAGTGCTGGGACACACACCAGATCCTCAGATACTGCTATGTAAGAGTGCTGGGACACACACCAGATCCTCAGATACTGCTATGTAAGCGTGCTGGGACACACACCAGATCCTCAGATACTGCTAGGTAAGAGTGCTGGGACACACACCAGATCCACAGATACTGCTAGGTAAGAGTGCTGGGACACACACCAGATCCTCAGATACTGCTAGGTAAGAGTGCTGGGACACACACCAGATCCTCAGGTACTGCTAGGTAAGAGTGCTGGGACACACACCAGATCCTCAGATACTGCTAGGGAAGAGTGCTGGGACACACACCACATCCTCAGATACTGCTATGTAAGAGTGCTGGGACACACACCAGATCCTCAGATACTGCTATGTAAGAGTGCTGGGACACACACCAGATCCTCAGATACTGCTATGTAAGAGTGCTGGGACACACACCAGATCCTCAGATACTGCTATGTAAGAGTGCTGGGACACACACCAGATCCTCAGATACTGCTATGTAAGAGTGCTGGGACACACACCAGATCCTCAGATACTGCTAGGTAAGAGTGCTGGGACACACACCAGATCCTCAGATACTGCTAGGTAAGAGTGCTGGGACACACACCAGATCCTCAGTTACTGCTAGGTAAGAGTGCTGGGTCACACACCAGATCCTCAGATACTGCTAGGTAAGAGTGCTGGGACACACACCAGATCCTCAGATACTGCTAGGTAAGAGTGCTGGGACACACAACAGATCCTCAGATACTGCTAGGTAAGAGTGCTGGGACACACAACAGATCCTCAGATACTGCTAGGTAAGAGTGCTGGGACACACACCAGATCCTCAGACACTGCTATGTAAGAGTGCTGGGACACACACCAGATCCTCAGATACTGCTATGTAAGAGTGCTGGGACACACACCAGATCCTCAGATACTGCTAGGAAAGAGTGCTGGGACACACACCAGATCCTCAGATACTGCTAGGTAATAGTGCTGGGACACACACCAGATCCTTAGATACTGCTATGTAAGAGTGCTGGGACACACACCAGATCCTCAGATACTGCTATGTAAGAGTGCTGGGACACACACCAGATCCTCAGATACTGCTAGGAAAGAGTGCTGGGACACACACCAGATCCTCAGATACTGCTATGTAAGAGTGCTGGGACACACACCAGATACTCAGATACTGCTAGGTAAGAGTGCTGGGACACACACCAGATCCTCAGATACTGCTAGGTAAGAGTGCTGGGACACACACCAGATCCTCAGATACTGCTAGGTAACAGTGCTGGGACACACACCAGATCCTCAGATACTGCTAGGTAAGAGTGCTGGGACACACACCAGATCCTCAGATACTGCTAGGTACGAATGCTGGGACACACACCAGATCCTCAGATATTGCTAGGTAAGAGTGCTGGGACACACACCAGATCCTCAGATACTGCTAGGTAAGAGTGCTGGGACACACACCAGATCCTCAGATACTGCTATGTAAGAGTGCTGGGACACACACCAGATCCTCAGATACTGCTATGTAAGAGTGCTGGGACACACACCAGATTCTCAGATACTGCTATTTAAGAGTGCTGGGACACACACCAGATCCTCAGATACTGCTATGTAAGAATGCTGGGACACACACCAGATCCTCAGTTACTGCTTTGTAAGAGTGCTGGGACACACACCAGATCCTCAGATACTGCTATGTAAGAGTGCTGGGACACACACCAGATCCTCAGATACTGCTATGTAAGAGTGCTGGGACACACAGCAGGTCCTCAGATACTGCTATGTAAGAGTGCTGGGACACAGAGCAGATCCTGAGATACTGCTATGTCAGAGTACTGGGACACAAACCAGATCCTCAGATACTGCTATGTAAGAGTGCTGGGACACACACCAGATCCTCAGATACTGCTATGTCAGAGTACTGGGACACAAACCAGATCCTCAGATACTGCTATGTAAGAGTGCTGGGACACACACCAGATCCTCAGATACTGCTATCTAAGAGTGCTGGTACTCACACCAGATCCTCAGATACTGCTATGTAAGAGTGCTGGGACACACACCAGATCCTCAGATACTGCTACGTAAGAGTGCTGGGACACACACCAGATCCTCAGATACTGCTATGTAAGAGTGCTGGGACACACACCAGATCCTCAGATACTGCTATGTAAGAGTGCTGGGACACACACCAGATCCTCAGATACTGCTATGTAAGAGTGCTGGGACACACACCAGATCCTCAGATACTGCTATGTAAGAGTGCTGGGACACACACCAGATCCTCAGATACTGCTAGGTAAGAGTGCTGGGACACACACCAGATCCTCAGATACTGCTAGGTAAGAGTGCTGGGACACACACCAGATCCTCAGATACTGCTACGTAAGAGTGCTGGGACACACACCAGATCCTCAGATACTGCTACGTAAGAGTGCTGGGACACACACCAGATCCTCAGATACTGCTACGTAAGAGTGCTGGGACACACACCAGATCCTCAGATACTGCTACGTAAGAGTGCTGGGACACACACCAGATCCTCAGATAAAGCTTTGTAAGAGTGCTGGGACACACACCAGATCCTCAGATACTGCTATGTAAGAGTGCTGGGACACACACCAGATCCTCAGATACTGCTATGTAAGAGTGCTGGGACACACACCAGATCCTCAGATACTGCTATGTAAGCGTGCTGGGACACACACCAGATCCTCAGATACTGCTAGGTAAGAGTGCTGGGACACACACCAGATCCACAGATACTGCTAGGTAAGAGTGCTGGGACACACACCAGATCCTCAGATACTGCTAGGTAAGAGTGCTGGGACACACACCAGATCCTCAGATACTGCTAGGTAAGAGTGCTGGGACACACACCAGATCCTCAGATACTGCTAGGGAAGAGTGCTGGGACACACACCACATCCTCAGATACTGCTATCTAAGAGTGCTGGGACACACACCAGATCCTCAGATACTGCTATGTAAGAGTGCTGGGACACACACCAGATCCTCAGATACTGCTATGTAAGAGTGCTGGGACACACACCAGATCCTCAGATACTGCTATGTAAGAGTGCTGGGACACACACCAGATCCTCAGATACTGCTATGTAAGAGTGCTGGGACACACACCAGATCCTCAGATACTGCTAGGTAAGAGTGCTGGGACACACACCAGATCCTCAGATACTGCTAGGTAAGAGTGCTGGGACACACACCAGATCCTCAGATACTGCTAGGTAAGAGTGCTGGGTCACACACCAGATCCTCAGATACTGCTAGGTAAGAGTGCTGGGACACACACCAGATCCTCAGATACTGCTAGGTTAGAGTGCTGGGACACACAACAGATCCTCAGATACTGCTAGGTAAGAGTGCTGGGACACACAACAGATCGTCAGATACTGCTAGGTAAGAGTGCTGGGACACACACCAGATCCTCAGACACTGCTATGTAAGAGTGCTGGGACACACACCAGATCCTCAGATACTGCTATGTAAGAGTGCTGGGACACACACCAGATCCTCAGATACTGCTAGGAAAGAGTGCTGGGACACACACCAGATCCTCAGATACTGCTAGGTAATAGTGCTGGGACACACACCAGATCCTTAGATACTGCTATGTAAGAGTGCTGGGACACACACCAGATCCTCAGATACTGCTATGTAAGAGTGCTGGGACACACACCAGATCCTCAGATACTGCTAGGAAAGAGTGCTGGGACACACACCAGATCCTCAGATACTGCTATGTAAGAGTGCTGGGACACACACCAGATCCTCAGATACTGCTAGGTAAGAGTGCTGGGACACACACCAGATCCTCAGATACTGCTAGGTAAGAGTGCTGGGACACACACCAGATCCTCAGATACTGCTAGGTAACAGTGCTGGGACACACACCAGATCCTCAGATACTGCTAGGTAAGAGTGCTGGGACACACACCAGATCCTCAGATACTGCTAGGTACGAATGCTGGGACACACACCAGATCCTCAGATACTGCTAGGTAAGAGTGCTGGGACACACACCAGATCCTCAGATACTGCTAGGTAAGAGTGCTGGGACACACACCAGATCCTCAGATACTGCTATGTAAGAGTGCTGGGACACACACCAGATCCTCAGATACTGCTATGTAAGAGTGCTGGGACACACACCAGATCCTCAGATACTGCTATGTAAGCGTGCTGGGACACACACCAGATCCTCAGATACTGCTAGGTAAGAGTGCTGGGACACACACCAGATCCACAGATACTGCTAGGTAAGAGTGCTGGGACACACACCAGATCCTCAGATACTGCTAGGTAAGAGTGCTGGGACACACACCAGATCCTCAGATACTGCTAGGTAAGAGTGCTGGGACACACACCAGATCCTCAGATACTGCTAGGGAAGAGTGCTGGGACACACACCACATCCTCAGATACTGCTATGTAAGAGTGCTGGGACACACACCAGATCCTCAGATACTGCTATGTAAGAGTGCTGGGACACACACCAGATCCTCAGATACTGCTATGTAAGAGTGCTGGGACACACACCAGATCCTCAGATACTGCTATGTAAGAGTGCTGGGACACACACCAGATCCTCAGATACTGCTATGTAAGAGTGCTGGGACACACACCAGATCCTCAGATACTGCTAGGTAAGAGTGCTGGGACACACACCAGATCCTCAGATACTGCTAGGTAAGAGTGCTGGGACACACACCAGATCCTCAGATACTGCTAGGTAAGAGTGCTGGGTCACACACCAGATCCTCAGATACTGCTAGGTAAGAGTGCTGGGACACACACCAGATCCTCAGATACTGCTAGGTAAGAGTGCTGGGACACACAACAGATCCTCAGATACTGCTAGGTAAGAGTGCTGGGACACACAACAGATCCTCAGATACTGCTAGGTAAGAGTGCTGGGACACACACCAGATCCTCAGACACTGCTATGTAAGAGTTCTGGGACACACACCAGATCCTCAGATACTGCTATGTAAGAGTGCTGGGACACACACCAGATCCTCAGATACTGCTAGGAAAGAGTGCTGGGACACACACCAGATCCTCAGATACTGCTAGGTAATAGTGCTGGGACACACACCAGATCCTTAGATACTGCTATGTAAGAGTGCTGGGACACACACCAGATCCTCAGATACTGCTATGTAAGAGTGCTGGGACACACACCAGATCCTCAGATACTGCTAGGAAAGAGTGCTGGGACACACACCAGATCCTCAGATACTGCTATGTAAGAGTGCTGGGACACACACCAGATCCTCAGATACTGCTAGGTAAGAGTGCTGGGACACACACCAGATCCTCAGATACTGCTAGGTAAGAGTGCTGGGACACACACCAGATCCTCAGATACTGCTAGGTAACAGTGCTGGGACACACACCAGATCCTCAGATACTGCTAGGTAAGAGTGCTGGGACACACACCAGATCCTCAGATACTGCTAGGTACGAATGCTGGGACACACACCAGATCCTCAGATACTGCTAGGTAAGAGTGCTGGGACACACACCAGATCCTCAGATACTGCTAGGTAAGAGTGCTGGGACACACACCAGATCCTCAGATACTGCTATGTAAGAGTGCTGGGACACACACCAGATCCTCAGATACTGCTATGTAAGAGTGCTGGGACACACACCAGATTCTCAGATACTGCTATTTAAGAGTGCTGGGACACACACCAGATCCTCAGATACTGCTATGTAAGAATGCTGGGACACACACCAGATCCTCAGATACTGCTTTGTAAGAGTGCTGGGACACACACCAGATCCTCAGATACTGCTATGTAAGAGTGCTGGGACACACACCAGATCCTCAGATACTGCTATGTAAGAGTGCTGGGACACACAGCAGGTCCTCAGATACTGTTATGTAAGAGTGCTGGGACACAGAGCAGATCCTGAGATACTGCTATGTCAGAGTACTGGGACACAAACCAGATCCTCAGATACTGCTATGTAAGAGTGCTGGGACACACACCAGATCCTCAGATACTGCTATGTCAGAGTACTGGGACACAAACCAGATCCTCAGATACTGCTATGTAAGAGTGCTGGGACACACACCAGATCCTCAGATACTGCTATCTAAGAGTGCTGGTACTCACACCAGATCCTCAGATACTGCTATGTAAGAGTGCTGGGACACACACCAGATCCTCAGATACTGCTACGTAAGAGTGCTGGGACACACACCAGATCCTCAGATACTGCTATGTAAGAGTGCTGGGACACACACCAGATCCTCAGATACTGCTATGTAAGAGTGCTGGGACACACACCAGATCCTCAGATACTGCTATGTAAGAGTGCTGGGACACACACCAGATCCTCAGATACTGCTATGTAAGAGTGCTGGGACACACACCAGATCCTCAGATACTGCTAGGTAAGAGTGCTGGGACACACACCAGATCCTCAGATACTGCTAGGTAAGAGTGCTGGGACACACACCAGATCCTCAGATACTGCTAGGTAAGAGTGCTGGGACACACACCAGATCCTCAGATACTGCTTGGGAAGAGTGCTGTGACACACACCAGATCCTCAGATACTGCTAGGCAAGAGTGCTGTGACACACACCAGATCCTCAGATACTGCTAGTCAAGAGTGATGGGACACACACCAGATCCTCAGATACTGCTAGGCAAGAGTGCTGGGACACACACCAGATCCTCAGATACTGCTAGGTAAGAGTGCTGGGACACACACCAGATCCTCAGATACTGCTAGGTAAGAGTGCTGGGACACACACCAGATCCTCAGATACTGCTATGTAAGAGTGCTGGGACACACACCAGATCCTCAGATACTGCTATGTAAGAGTGCTGGGACACACACCAGATCCTCAGATACTGCTATGTAAGAGTGCTGGGTCACACACCAGATCCTCAGATACTGCTAGGTAAGAGTGCTGGGACACACACCAGATCCTCAGATACTGCTAGGTAAGAGTGCTGGGACGCACACCAGATCCTCAGATTCTGCTATGTAAGAGTGCTGGGACACACACCAGATCCTCAGATACTGCTAGGTAAGAGTGCTGGGACACACACCAGATCCTCAGATACTGCTAGGTAAGAGTGCCGGGACACACACCAGATCCGCAGATACTGCTATGAAAGAGTGCTGGGACACAAACCAGATCCGCAGATACTGCTAGGTAAGAGTGCTGGGACACACACCAGATCCTCAGATACTGCTAGGTAAGAGTGCTGGGACACACACCAGATCCTCAGATACTGCTACGTAAGAGTGCTGGGACACACACCAGATCCTCAGATACTGCTACGTAAGAGTGCTGGGACACACACCAGATCCTCAGATACTGCTACGTAAGAGTGCTGGGACACACACCAGATCCTCAGATACTGCTACGTAAGAGTGCTGGGACACACACCAGATCCTCAGATACTGCTTTGTAAGAGTGCTGGGACACACACCAGATCCTCAGATACTGCTATGTAAGAGTGCTGGGACACACACCAGATCCTCAGATACTGCTATGTAAGAGTGCTGGGACACACACCAGATCCTCAGATACTGCTATGTAAGCGTGCTGGGACACACACCAGATCCTCAGATACTGCTAGGTAAGAGTGCTGGGACACACACCAGATCCACAGATACTGCTAGGTAAGAGTGCTGGGACACACACCAGATCCTCAGATACTGCTAGGTAAGAGTGCTGGGACACACACCAGATCCTCAGATACTGCTAGGTAAGAGTGCTGGGACACACACCAGATCCTCAGATACTGCTAGGGAAGAGTGCTGGGACACCCACCACATCCTCAGATACTGCTATGTAAGAGTGCTGGGACACACACCAGATCCTCAGATACTGCTATGTAAGAGTGCTGGGACACACACCAGATCCTCAGATACTGCTATGTAAGAGTGCTGGGACACACACCAGATCCTCAGATACTGCTATGTAAGAGTGCTGGGACACACACCAGATCCTCAGATACTGCTATGTAAGAGTGCTGGGACACACACCAGATCCTCAGATACTGCTAGGTAAGAGTGCTGGGACACACACCAGATCCTCAGATACTGCTAGGTAAGAGTGCTGGGACACACACCAGATCATCAGATACTGCTAGGTAAGAGTGCTGGGTCACACACCAGATCCTCAGATACTGCTAGGTAAGAGTGCTGGGACACACACCAAATCCTCAGATACTTCTAGGTTAGAGTGCTGGGACACACAACAGATCCTCAGATACTGCTAGGTAAGAGTGCTGGGACACACAACAGATCCTCAGATACTGCTAGGTAAGAGTGCTGGGACACACACCAGATCCTCAGACACTGCTATGTAAGAGTGCTGGGACACACACCAGATCCTCAGATACTGCTATGTAAGAGTGCTGGGACACACACCAGATCCTCAGATACTGCTAGGAAAGAGTGCTGGGACACACACCAGATCCTCAGATACTGCTAGGTAATAGTGCTGGGACACACACCAGATCCTTAGATACTGCTATGTAAGAGTGCTGGGACACACACCAGATCCTCAGATACTGCTATGTAAGAGTGCTGGGACACACACCAGATCCTCAGATACTGCTAGGAAAGAGTGCTGGGACACACACCAGATCCTCAGATACTGCTATGTAAGAGTGCTGGGACACACACCAGATCCTCAGATACTGCTAGGTAAGAGTGCTGGGACACACACCAGATCCTCAGATACTGCTAGGTAAGAGTGCTGGGACACACACCAGATCCTCAGATACTGCTAGGTAACAGTGCTGGGACACACACCAGATCCTCAGATACTGCTAGGTAAGAGTGCTGGGACACACACCAGATCCTCAGATACTGCTAGGTACGAATGCTGGGACACACACCAGATCCTCAGATACTGCTAGGTAAGAGTGCTGGGACACACACCAGATCCTCAGATACTGCTAGGTAAGAGTGCTGGGACACACACCAGATCCTCAGATACTGCTATGTAAGAGTGCTGGGACACACACCAGATCCTCAGATACTGCTATGTAAGAGTGCTGGGACACACACCAGATTCTCAGATACTGCTATTTAAGAGTGCTGGGACACACACCAGATCCTCAGATACTGCTATGTAAGAATGCTGGGACACACACCAGATCCTCAGATACTGCTTTGTAAGAGTGCTGGGACACACACCAGATCCTCATATACTGCTATGTAAGAGTGCTGGGACACACACCAGATCCTCAGATACTGCTATGTAAGAGTGCTGGGACACACAGCAGGTCCTCAGATACTGCTATGTAAGAGTGCTGGGACACAGAGCAGATCCTGAGATACTGCTATGTCAGAGTACTGGGACACAAACCAGATCCTCAGATACTGCTATGTAAGAGTGCTGGGACACACACCAGATCCTCAGATACTGCTATGTCAGAGTACTGGGACACAAACCAGATCCTCAGAAACTGCTATGTAAGAGTGCTGGGACACACACCAGATCCTCAGATACTGCTATCTAAGAGTGCTGGTACTCACACCAGATCCTCAGATACTGCTATGTAAGAGTGCTGGGACACACACCAGATCCTCAGATACTGCTACGTAAGAGTGATGGGACACACACCAGATCCTCAGATACTGCTATGTAAGAGTGCTGGGACACACACCAGATCCTCAGATACTGCTATGTAAGAGTGCTGGGACACACACCAGATGCTCAGATACTGCTATGTAAGAGTGCTGGGACACACACCAGATCCTCAGATACTGCTATGTAAGAGTGCTGGGACACACACCAGATCCTCAGATACTGCTAGGTAAGAGTGCTGGGACACACACCAGATCCTCAGATACTGCTAGGTAAGAGTGCTGGGACACACACCAGATCCTCAGATACTGCTATGTAAGAGTGCTGGGACACACACCAGATCCTCAGATACTGCTTGGGAAGAGTGCTGTGACACACACCAGATCCTCAGATACTGCTAGGCAAGAGTGCTGTGACACACACCAGATCCTCAGATACTGCTAGGCAAGAGTGATGGGACACACACCAGATCCTCAGATACTGTTAGGCAAGAGTGCTGGGACACACACCAGATCCTCAGATACTGCTAGGTAAGAGTGCTGGGACACACACCAGATCCTCAGATACTGCTAGGTAAGAGTGCTGGGACACACACCAGATCCTCAGATACTGCTATGTAAGAGTGCTGGGACACACACCAGATCCTCAGATACTGCTATGTAAGAGTGCTGGGACACACACCAGATCCTCAGATACTGCTATGCAAGAGTGCTGGGTCACACACCAGATCCTCAGATACTGCTAGGTAAGAGTGCTGGGACACACACCAGATCCTCAGATACTGCTAGGTAAGTGTGCTGGGACACACACCAGATCCTCAGATACTGCTTTGTAAGAGTGCTGGGACACACACCAGATCCTCAGATACTGCTAGGTAAGAGTGCTGGGACGCACACCAGATCCTCAGATTCTGCTATGTAAGAGTGCTGGGACGCACACCAGATCCTCAGATACTGCTAGGTAAGAGTGCTGGGACACACACCAGATCCTCAGATACTGCTAGGTAAGAGTGCCGGGACACACACCAGATCCTCAGATACTGCTATGTAAGAGTGCTGGGACACAAACCAGATCCGCAGATACTGCTATGTAAGAGTGCTTGGACACACACCAGATCCTCAGATACTGCTACGTAAGAGTGCTGGGACACACACCAGATCCTCAGATACTGCTACGTAAGAGTGCTGGGACACACACCAGATCCTCAGATACTGCTACGTAAGAGTGCTGGGACACACACCAGATCCTCAGATACTGCTACGTAAGAGTGCTGGGACACACACCAGATCCTCAGATACTGCTACGTAAGAGTGCTGGGACACACACCAGATCCTCAGATACTGCTATGTAAGAGTGCTGGGACACACACCAGATCCTCAGATACTGCTATGTAAGAGTGCTGGGACACACACCAGATCCTCAGATACTGCTAGGTAAGAGTGCTGGGACACACACCAGATCCTCAGATACTGCTAGGTAAGAGTGCTGGGACACACACCAGATCCTCAGATACTGCTAGGTAAGAGTGCTGGGACACACACCAGATCCTCAGATACTGCTAGGTAAGAGTGCTGGGACACACACCAGATCCTCAGATACTGCTAGGTAAGAGTGCTGGGACACACAACAGATCCTCAGATACTGCTAGGTAAGAGTGCTGGGACACACACCAGATCCTCAGACACTGCAATGTAAGAGTGCTGGGACACACACCAGATCCTCAGATACTGCTATGTAAGAGTGCTGGGACACACACCAGATCCCCAGATACTGCTAGGAAAGAGTGCTGGGACACACACCAGATCCTCAGATACTGCTAGGTAATAGTGCTGGGACACACACCAGATCCTTAGATACTGCTATGTAAGAGTGCTGGGACACACACCAGATCCTCAGATACTGCTATGTAAGAGTGCTGGGACACACACCAGATCCTCAGATACTGCTAGGAAAGAGTGCTGGGACACACACCAGATCCTCAGATACTGCTATGTAAGAGTGCTGGGACACACACCAGATCCTCAGATGCTGCTAGGTAAGAGTGCTGGGACACACACCAGATCCTCAGATACTGCTAGGTAAGAGTGCTGGGACACACACCAGATCCTCATATACTGCTAGGTAAGAGTGCTGGGACACACACCAGATCCTCAGATACTGCTAGGTAAGAGTGCTGGGACACACCAGATCCTCAGATACTGCTAGGTAAGAGTGCTGGGACACACACCAGATCCTCAGATACTGCTAGGTAAGAGTGCTGGGACACACACCAGATCCTCAGATACTGCTAGGTAAGAGTGCTGGGACACACACCACATCCTCAGATACTGCTATGTAAGAGTGCTGGGACACACACCAGATCCTCAGATACTGCTAGGTAAGAGTGCTGGGACACACACCAGATCCTCAGATACTGCTATGTAAGAGTGCTGGGACACACACCAGATCCTCAAATACTGCTATGTAAGAGTGCTGGGACACACACCAGATCCTCAGATACTGCTATGTAAGAGTGCTGGGACACACACCAGATCCTCAGATACTGCTATGTAAGAGTGCTGGGACACACACCAGATCCTCAGATACTGCTAGGTAAGAGTGCTGGGACACACACCAGATCCTCAGATACTGCTAGGTAAGAGTGCTGGGACACACACCAGATCATCAGATACTGCTAGGTAAGAGTGCTGGGACACACACCAGATCATCAGATACTGCTAGGTAAGAGTGCTGGGACACACACCAGATCATCAGATACCGCTAGGTAAGAGTGCTGGGACACACACCAGATCCTCAGATACTGCTATGTCAGAGTGCTGGGACACACACCACATCCTCAGATACTGCTATGTAAGAGTGCTGGGACACACACCAGATCCTCAGATACTGCTATGTAAGAGTGCTGGGACACACACCAGATCCTCAGATACTGCTAGGTAAGTGTGCTGGGACACACACCAGATCCTCAGATACTGCTATGTAAGAGTGCTGGGACACACACCAGATCCTCAGATACTGCTATGTAAGTGTGCTGGGACACACACCAGATCCTCAGATACTGCTAGGTAAGAGTGCTGGGACACACACCAGATCCTCAGATAATGCTATGTAAGAGTGCTGGGACACACACCAGATCCTCAGATACTGCTATGTAAGAGTGCTGGGACACACAGCAGATCCTCAGATACTGCTATGTAAGAGTGCTGGGACACACACCAGATCATCAGATACTGCTATGTAAGAGTGCTGGGACACACACCAGATCCTCAGATACTGCTATGTAAGAGTGCTGGGGCACACACCAGATCCTCAGATACTGCTATGTAAGAGTGCTGGGACACACACCAGATCCTCAGATACTGCTATGTAAGAGTGCTGGGACACACACCAGATCCTCAGATACTGCTATGTAAGAGTGCTGGGACACACACCAGATCCTCAGATACTGCTAGGTAAGAGTGCTGGGACACACACCAGATCCTCAGATACTGCTATGTAAGCGTGCTGGGACACACACCAGATCCTCAGATACTGCTAGGTAAGAGTGCTGGGACACACACCAGATCCACAGATACTGCTAGGTAAGAGTGCTGGGACACACACCAGATCCTCAGATACTGGTAGGTAAGAGTGCTGGGACACACACCAGATCCTCAGATACTGCTAGGTAAGAGTGCTGGGACACACACCAGATCCTCAGATACTGCTAGGGAAGAGTGCTGTGACACACACCAGATCCTCAGATACTGCTATGTCAGAGTGCTGGGACACACACCACATCCTCAGATACTGCTATG
Source organism: Congeria kusceri (assembly GCA_027627225.1). Classification (NCBI taxonomy): domain Eukaryota; kingdom Metazoa; phylum Mollusca; class Bivalvia; order Myida; family Dreissenidae; genus Congeria; species Congeria kusceri. The sequence continues at coordinate 12,807,500 of CM051039.1, forward strand.
TAAGAGTGCTGGGACACACACCAGATCCTCAGATACTGCTATGTAAGAGTGCTGGGACACACACCAGATCCTCAGATACTGCTATGTAAGAGTGCTGGGACACACACCAGATCCTCAGATACTGCTATGTAAGAGTGCTGGGACACACACCAGATCCTCAGATACTGCTAATTAAGAGTGCTGGGACACACACCAGATCCTCAGATACTGCTAGGTAAGAGTGCTGGGACACACACCAGATCCTCAGATACTGCTAGGTAAGAGTGCTGGGACACACACCAGATCCTCAGATACTGCTAGGTAAGAGTGCTGGGACACACACCAGATCCTCAGATACTGCTAGGTAAGAGTGCTGGGACACACAACAGATCCTCAGATACTGCTATGTAAGAGTGCTGGGACACACAACAGATCCTCAGATACTGCTAGGTAAGAGTGCTGGGACACACACCAGATCCTCAGACACTGCAATGTAAGAGTGCTGGGACACACACCAGATCCTCAGATACTGCTATGTAAGAGTGCTGGGAAACACACCAGATCCTCAGATACTGCTAGGAAAGAGTGCTGGGACACACACCAGATCCTCAGATACTGCTAGGTAATAGTGCTGGGACACACACCAGATCCTTAGATACTGCTATGTAAGAGTGCTGGGACACACACCAGATCCTCAGATACTGCTATGTAAGAGTGCTGGGACACACACCAGATCCTCAGATACTGCTAGGAAAGAGTGCTGGGACACACACCAGATCCTCAGATACTGCTATGTAAGAGTGCTGGGACACACACCAGATCCTCAGATACTGCTAGGTAAGAGTGCTGGGACACACGCCAGATCCTCAGATACTGCTAGGTAAGAGTGCTGGGACACACACCAGATCCTAAGATACTGCTAGGTAAGAGTGCTGGGACACACATCAGATCCTCAGATACTGCTAGGTAAGAGTGCTGGGACACACACCAGATCCTCAGATACTGCTAGGTAAGAGTGCTGGGACACACACCAGATCCTCAGATACTGCTAGGTAAGAGTGCTGGGACACACACCAGATCCTCAGATACTGCTAGGTAAGAGTCCTGGGACACACACCAGATCCTCAGATACTGCTATGTAAGAGTGCTGGGACACACACCAGATCCTCAGATACTGCTATGTAAGAGTGCTGGGACACACACCAGATTCTCAGATACTGCTATTTAAGAGTGCTGCGACACACACCAGATCCTCAGATACTGCTATGTAAGAGTGCTGGGACACACACCAGATCCTCAGATACTGCTTTGTAAGAGTGCTGGGACACACACCAGATCCTCAGATACTGCTATGTAAGAGTGCTGGGACACACACCAGATCCTCAGATACTGCTATGTAAGAGTGCTGGGACACACAGCAGGTCCTCAGATACTGCTATGTAAGAGTGCTGGGACACAGAGCAGATCCTGAGATACTGCTATGTCAGAGTACTGGGACACAAACCAGATCCTCAGATACTGCTATGTAAGAGTGCTGGGACACACACCAGATCCTCAGATACTGCTATGTCAGAGTACTGGGACACAAACCAGATCCTCAGATACTGCTATGTAAGAGTGCTGGGACACACACCAGATCCTCAGATACTGCTATCTAAGAGTGCTGGTACACACACCAGATCCTCAGATACTGCTATGTAAGAGTGCTGGGGCACACACCAGATCCTCAGATACTGCTATGTAAGAGTGCTGGGACACACACCAGATCCTCAGATACTGCTATGTAAGAGTGCTGGGACACACACCAGATCCTCAGATACTGCTATGTACGAGTGCTGGGACACACACCAGATCCTCAGATACTGCTAGGTAAGAGTGCTGGGACACACACCAGATCCTCAGATACTGCTAGGTAAGAGTGCTGGGACACACACCAGATCCTCAGATACTGCTAGGTAAGAGTGCTGGGACACACACCAGATCCTCAGATACTGCTAGGTAAGAGTGCTGGGACACACATCAGATCCTCAGATACTGCTAGGGAAGAGTGCTGTGACACACACCAGATCCTCAGATACTGCTAGGTAAGAGTGCTGTGACACAAACCAGATCCTCAGATACTGCCAGGCAAGAGTGATGGGACACACACCAGATCCTCAGATACTGCTAGGCAAGAGTGCTGGGACACACACCAGATCCTCAGATACTGCTAGGTAAGAGTGCTGGGACACACACCAGATCCTCAGATACTGCTAGGTAAGAGTGCTGGGACACACACCAGATCCTCAGATACTGCTAGGTAAGAGTGCTGGGACACACACCAGATCCTCAGATACTGCTATGTAAGAGTGCTGGGACACACACCAGATCCTCAGATACTGCTATGTAAGAGTGCTGGGACACACACCAGATCCTCAGATACTGCTATGTAAGAGTGCTGGGTCACACACCAGATCCTCAGATACTGCTAGGTAAGAGTGCTGGGACACACACCAGATCCTCAGATACTGCTAGGTAAGTGTGCTGGGACACACACCAGATCCTCAGATACTGCTTTGTAAGAGTGCTGGGACACACACCAGATCCTCAGATACTGCTTTGTAAGAGTGCTGGGACGCACACCAGATCCTCAGATACTGCTAGGTAAGAGTGCTGGGACGCACACCAGATCCTCAGATTCTGCTATGTAAGAGTGCTGGGACACACACCAGATCCTCAGATACTGCTAGGTAAGAGTGCTGGGACACACACCAGATCCTCAGATACTGCTAGGTAAGAGTGCCGGGATACACACCAGATCCGCAGATACTGCTATGTAAGAGTGCTGGGACACAAACCAGATCCGCAGATACTGCTAGGTAAGAGTGCTGGGACACACACCAGATCCTCAGATACTGCTAGGTAAGAGTGCTGGGACACACACCAGATCCTCAGATACTGCTACGTAAGAGTGCTGGGACACACACCAGATCCTCAGATACTGCTACGTAAGAGTGCTGGGACACACACCAGATCCTCAGATACTGCTACGTAAGAGTGCTGGGACACACACCAGATCCTCAGATACTGCTACGTAAGAGTGCTGGGACACACACCAGATCCTCAGATACTGCTTTGTAAGAGTGCTGGGACACACACCAGATCCTCAGATACTGCTATGTAAGAGTGCTGGGACACACACCAGATCCTCAGATACTGCTATGTAAGAGTGCTGGGACACAGACCAGATCCTCAGATACTGCTATATAAGCGTGCTGGGACACACACCAGATCCTCAGATACTGCTAGGTAAGAGTGCTGGGACACACACCAGATCCACAGATACTGCTAGGTAAGAGTGCTGGGACACACACCAGATCCTCAGATACTGCTAGGTAAGAGTGCTGGGACACACACCAGATCCTCAGATACTGCTAGGTAAGAGTGCTGGGACACACACCAGATCCTCAGATACTGCTAGGGAAGAGTGCTGGGACACACACCACATCCTCAGATACTGCTATGTAAGAGTGCTGGGACACACACCAGATCCTCAGATACTGCTATGTAAGAGTGCTGGGACACACACCAGATCCTCAGATACTGCTATGTAAGAGTGCTGGGACACACACCAGATCCTCAGATACTGCTATGTAAGAGTGCTGGGACACACACCAGATCCTCAGATACTGCTATGTAAGAGTGCTGGGACACACACCAGATCCTCAGATACTGCTAGGTAAGAGTGCTGGGACACACACCAGATCCTCAGATACTGCTAGGTAAGAGTGCTGGGACACACACCAGATCCTCAGATACTGCTAGGTAAGAGTGCTGGGTCACACACCAGATCCTCAGATACTGCTAGGTAAGAGTGCTGGGACACACACCAGCTCCTCAGATACTGCTAGGTAAGAGTGCTGGGACACACAACAGATCCTCAGATACTGCTAGGTAAGAGTGCTGGGACACACAACAGATCCTCAGATACTGCTAGGTAAGAGTGCTGGGACACACACCAGATCCTCAGACACTGCTATGTAAGAGTGCTGGGACACACACCAGATCCTCAGATACTGCTATGTAAGAGTGCTGGGACACACACCAGATCCTCAGATACTGCTAGGAAAGAGTGCTGGGACACACACCAGATCCTCAGATACTGCTAGGTAATAGTGCTGGGACACACACCAGATCCTTAGATACTGCTATGTAAGAGTGCTGGGACACACACCAGATCCTCAGATACTGCTATGTAAGAGTGCTGGGACACACACCAGATCCTCAGATACTGCTATGTAAGAGTGCTGGGACACACACCAGATCCTCAGATACTGCTATGTAAGAGTGCTGGGACACACACCAGATCCTCAGATACTGCTAGGTAAGAGTGCTGGGACACACACCAGATCCTCAGATACTGCTAGGTAAGAGTGCTGGGACACACACCAGATCCTCAGATACTGCTAGGTAAGAGTGCTGGGACACACACCAGATCCTCAGATACTGCTAGGTACGAATGCTGGGACACACACCAGATCCTCAGATACTGCTAGGTAAGAGTGCTGGGACACACACCAGATCCTCAGATACTGCTAGGTAAGAGTGCTGGGACACACACCAGATCCTCAGATACTGCTATGTAAGAGTGCTGGGACACACACCAGATCCTCAGATACTGCTAGGTAAGAGTGCTGGGACACACACCAGATCCTCAGATACTGCTATGTAAGCGTGCTGGGACACACACCAGATCCTCAGATACTGCTAGGTAAGAGTGCTGGGACACACACCAGATCCACAGATACTGCTAGGTAAGAGTGCTGGGACACACACCAGATCCTCAGATACTGGTAGGTAAGAGTGCTGGGACACACACCAGATCCTCAGATACTGCTAGGTAAGAGTGCTGGGACACACACCAGATCCTCAGATACTGCTAGGGAAGAGTGCTGTGACACACACCAGATCCTCAGATACTGCTATGTCAGAGTGCTGGGACACACACCACATCCTCAGATACTGCTATGTAAGAGTGCTGGGACACACACCAGATCCTCAGATACTGCTATGTAAGAGTGCTGGGACACACACCAGATCCTCAGATACTGCTATGTAAGAGTGCTGGGACACACACCAGATCCTCAGATACTGCTATGTAAGAGTGCTGGGACACACACCAGATCCTCAGATACTGCTAATTAAGAGTGCTGGGACACACACCAGATCCTCAGATACTGCTAGGTAAGAGTGCTGGGACACACACCAGATCCTCAGATACTGCTAGGTAAGAGTGCTGGGACACACACCAGATCCTCAGATACTGCTAGGTAAGAGTGCTGGGACACACACCAGATCCTCAGATACTGCTAGGTAAGAGTGCTGGGACACACAACAGATCCTCAGATACTGCTATGTAAGAGTGCTGGGACACACAACAGATCCTCAGATACTGCTAGGTAAGAGTGCTGGGACACACACCAGATCCTCAGACACTGCAATGTAAGAGTGCTGGGACACACACCAGATCCTCAGATACTGCTATGTAAGAGTGCTGGGAAACACACCAGATCCTCAGATACTGCTAGGAAAGAGTGCTGGGACACACACCAGATCCTCAGATACTGCTAGGTAATAGTGCTGGGACACACACCAGATCCTTAGATACTGCTATGTAAGAGTGCTGGGACACACACCAGATCCTCAGATACTGCTATGTAAGAGTGCTGGGACACACACCAGATCCTCAGATACTGCTAGGAAAGAGTGCTGGGACACACACCAGATCCTCAGATACTGCTATGTAAGAGTGCTGGGACACACACCAGATCCTCAGATACTGCTAGGTAAGAGTGCTGGGACACACGCCAGATCCTCAGATACTGCTAGGTAAGAGTGCTGGGACACACACCAGATCCTAAGATACTGCTAGGTAAGAGTGCTGGGACACACACCAGATCCTCAGATACTGCTAGGTAAGAGTGCTGGGACACACACCAGATCCTCAGATACTGCTAGGTAAGAGTGCTGGGACACACACCAGATCCTCAGATACTGCTAGGTAAGAGTGCTGGGACACACACCAGATCCTCAGATACTGCTAGGTAAGAGTCCTGGGACACACACCAGATCCTCAGATACTGCTATGTAAGAGTGCTGGGACACACACCAGATCCTCAGATACTGCTATGTAAGAGTGCTGGGACACACACCAGATTCTCAGATACTGCTATTTAAGAGTGCTGCGACACACACCAGATCCTCAGATACTGCTATGTAAGAGTGCTGGGACACACACCAGATCCTCAGATACTGCTTTGTAAGAGTGCTGGGACACACACCAGATCCTCAGATACTGCTATGTAAGAGTGCTGGGACACACACCAGATCCTCAGATACTGCTATGTAAGAGTGCTGGGACACACAGCAGGTCCTCAGATACTGCTATGTAAGAGTGCTGGGACACAGAGCAGATCCTGAGATACTGCTATGTCAGAGTACTGGGACACAAACCAGATCCTCAGATACTGCTATGTAAGAGTGCTGGGACACACACCAGATCCTCAGATACTGCTATGTCAGAGTACTGGGACACAAACCAGATCCTCAGATACTGCTATGTAAGAGTGCTGGGACACACACCAGATCCTCAGATACTGCTATCTAAGAGTGCTGGTACACACACCAGATCCTCAGATACTGCTATGTAAGAGTGCTGGGGCACACACCAGATCCTCAGATACTGCTATGTAAGAGTGCTGGGACACACACCAGATCCTCAGATACTGCTATGTAAGAGTGCTGGGACACACACCAGATCCTCAGATACTGCTATGTACGAGTGCTGGGACACACACCAGATCCTCAGATACTGCTAGGTAAGAGTGCTGGGACACACACCAGATCCTCAGATACTGCTAGGTAAGAGTGCTGGGACACACACCAGATCCTCAGATACTGCTAGGTAAGAGTGCTGGGACACACACCAGATCCTCAGATACTGCTAGGTAAGAGTGCTGGGACACACATCAGATCCTCAGATACTGCTAGGGAAGAGTGCTGTGACACACACCAGATCCTCAGATACTGCTAGGTAAGAGTGCTGTGACACAAACCAGATCCTCAGATACTGCCAGGCAAGAGTGATGGGACACACACCAGATCCTCAGATACTGCTAGGCAAGAGTGCTGGGACACACACCAGATCCTCAGATACTGCTAGGTAAGAGTGCTGGGACACACACCAGATCCTCAGATACTGCTAGGTAAGAGTGCTGGGACACACACCAGATCCTCAGATACTGCTAGGTAAGAGTGCTGGGACACACACCAGATCCTCAGATACTGCTATGTAAGAGTGCTGGGACACACACCAGATCCTCAGATACTGCTATGTAAGAGTGCTGGGACACACACCAGATCCTCAGATACTGCTATGTAAGAGTGCTGGGTCACACACCAGATCCTCAGATACTGCTAGGTAAGAGTGCTGGGACACACACCAGATCCCCAGATACTGCTAGGTAAGTGTGCTGGGACACACACCAGATCCTCAGATACTGCTTTGTAAGAGTGCTGGGACACACACCAGATCCTCAGATACTGCTTTGTAAGAGTGCTGGGACGCACACCAGATCCTCAGATACTGCTAGGTAAGAGTGCTGGGACGCACACCAGATCCTCAGATTCTGCTATGTAAGAGTGCTGGGACACACACCAGATCCTCAGATACTGCTAGGTAAGAGTGCTGGGACACACACCAGATCCTCAGATACTGCTAGGTAAGAGTGCCGGGACACACACCAGATCCGCAGATACTGCTATGTAAGAGTGCTGGGACACAAACCAGATCCGCAGATACTGCTAGGTAAGAGTGCTGGGACACACACCAGATCCTCAGATACTGCTAGGTAAGAGTGCTGGGACACACACCAGATCCTCAGATACTGCTACGTAAGAGTGCTGGGACACACACCAGATCCTCAGATACTGCTACGTAAGAGTGCTGGGACACACACCAGATCCTCAGATACTGCTACGTAAGAGTGCTGGGACACACACCAGATCCTCAGATACTGCTACGTAAGAGTGCTGGGACACACACCAGATCCTCAGATACTGCTTTGTAAGAGTGCTGGGACACACACCAGATCCTCAGATACTGCTATGTAAGAGTGCTGGGACACACACCAGATCCTCAGATACTGCTATGTAAGAGTGCTGGGACACAGACCAGATCCTCAGATACTGCTATATAAGCGTGCTGGGACACACACCAGATCCTCAGATACTGCTAGGTAAGAGTGCTGGGACACACACCAGATCCACAGATACTGCTAGGTAAGAGTGCTGGGACACACACCAGATCCTCAGATACTGCTAGGTAAGAGTGCATGGACACACACCAGATCCTCAGATACTGCTAGGTAAGAGTGCTGGGACACACACCAGATCCTCAGATACTGCTAGGGAAGAGTGCTGGGACACACACCACATCCTCAGATACTGCTATGTAAGAGTGCTGGGACACACACCAGATCCTCAGATACTGCTATGTAAGAGTGCTGGGACACACACCAGATCCTCAGATACTGCTATGTAAGAGTGCTGGGACACACACCAGATCCTCAGATACTGCTATGTAAGAGTGCTGGGACACACACCAGATCCTCAGATACTGCTATGTAAGAGTGCTGGGACACACACCAGATCCTCAGATACTGCTAGGTAAGAGTGCTGGGACACACACCAGATCCTCAGATACTGCTAGGTAAGAGTGCTGGGACACACACCAGATCCTCAGATACTGCTAGGTAAGAGTGCTGGGTCACACACCAGATCCTCAGATACTGCTAGGTAAGAGTGCTGGGACACACACCAGCTCCTCAGATACTGCTAGGTAAGAGTGCTGGGACACACAACAGATCCTCAGATACTGCTAGGTAAGAGTGCTGGGACACACAACAGATCCTCAGATACTGCTAGGTAAGAGTGCTGGGACACACACCAGATCCTCAGACACTGCTATGTAAGAGTGCTGGGACACACACCAGATCCTCAGATACTGCTATGTAAGAGTGCTGGGACACACACCAGATCCTCAGATACTGCTAGGAAAGAGTGCTGGGACACACACCAGATCCTCAGATACTGCTAGGTAATAGTGCTGGGACACACACCAGATCCTTAGATACTGCTATGTAAGAGTGCTGGGACACACACCAGATCCTCAGATACTGCTATGTAAGAGTGCTGGGACACACACCAGATCCTCAGATACTGCTAAGTAAGAGTGCTGGGACACACACCAGATCCTCAGATACTGCTATGTAAGAGTGCTGGGACACACACCAGATCCTCAGATACTGCTAGGTAAGAGTGCTGGGACACACACCAGATCCTCAGATACTGCTAGGTAAGAGTGCTGGGACACACACCAGATCCTCAGATACTGCTAGGTAAGAGTGCTGGGACACACACCAGATCCTGAGATACTGCTAGGTACGAATGCTGGGACACACACCAGATCCTCAGATACTGCTAGGTAAGAGTGCTGGGACACACACCAGATCCTCAGATACTGCTAGGTAAGAGTGCTGGGACACACACCAGATCCTCAGATACTGCTATGTAAGAGTGCTGGGACACACACCAGATCCTCAGATACTGCTATGTAAGAGTGCTGGGACACACACCAGATTCTCAGATACTGCTATTTAAGAGTGCTGGGACACACACCAGATCCTCAGATACTGCTATGTAAGAATGCTGGGACACACACCAGATCCTCAGATACTGCTTTGTAAGAGTGCTGGGACACACACCAGATCCTCAGATACTGCTATGTAAGAGTGCTGGGACACACACCAGATCCTCAGATACTGCTATGTAAGAGTGCTGGGACACACAGCAGGTCCTCAGATACTGCTATGTAAGAGTGCTGGGACACAGAGCAGATCCTGAGATACTGCTATGTCAGAGTACTGGGACACAAACCAGATCCTCAGATACTGCTATGTAAGAGTGCTGGGACACACACCAGATCCTCAGATACTGCTATGTCAGAGTACTGGGACACAAACCAGATCCTCAGATACTGCTATGTAAGAGTGCTGGGACACACACCAGATCCTCAGATACTGCTATCTAAGAGTGCTGGTACTCACACCAGATCCTCAGATACTGCTATGTAAGAGTGCTGGGACACACACCAGATCCTCAGATACTGCTACGTAAGAGTGCTGGGACACACACCAGATCCTCAGATACTGCTATCTAAGAGTGCTGGGACACACACCAGATCCTCAGATACTGCTATGTAAGAGTGCTGGGACACACACCAGATCCTCAGATACTGCTATGTAAGAGTGCTGGGACACACACCAGATCCTCAGATACTGCTATGTAAGAGTGCTGGGACACACACCAGATCCTCAGATACTGCTAGGTAAGAGTGCTGGGACACACACCAGATCCTCAGATACTGCTAGGTAAGAGTGCTGGGACACACACCAGATCCTCAGATACTGCTAGGTAAGAGTGCTGGGACACACACCAGATCCTCAGATACTGCTTGGGAAGAGTGCTGTGACACACACCAGATCCTCAGATACTGCTAGGTAAGAGTGCTGTGACACACACCAGATCCTCAGATACTGCTAGGCAAGAGTGATGGGACACACACCAGATCCTCAGATACTGCTAGGCAAGAGTGCTGGGACACACACCAGATCCTCAGATACTGCTAGGTAAGAGTGCTGGGACACACACCAGATCCTCAGATACTGCTAGGTAAGAGTGCTGGGACACACACCAGATCCTCAGATACTGCTATGTAAGAGTGCTGGGACACACACCAGATCCTCAGATACTGCTATGTAAGAGTGGTGGGACACACACCAGATCCTCAGATACTGCTATGTAAGAGTGCTGGGTCACACACCAGATCCTCAGATACTGCTAGGTAAGAGTGCTGGGACACACACCAGATCCTCAGATACTGCTAGGTAAGTGTGCTGGGACACACACCAGATCCTCAGATACTGCTTTGTAAGAGTGCTGGGACACACACCAGATCCTCAGATACTGCTAGGTAAGAGTGCTGGGACGCACACCAGATCCTCAGATTCTGCTATGTAAGAGTGCTGGGACGCACACCAGATCCTCAGATACTGCTAGGTAAGAGTGCTGGGACACACACCAGATCCTCAGATACTGCTAGGTAAGAGTGCCGGGACACACACCAGATCCTCAGATACTGCTATGTAAGAGTGCTGGGACACAAACCAGATCCGCAGATACTGCTATGTAAGAGTGCTGGGACACACACCAGATCCTCAGATACTGCTACGTAAGAGTGCTGGGACACACACCAGATCCTCAGATACTGCTACGTAAGAGTGCTGGGACACACACCAGATCCTCAGATACTGCTACGTAAGAGTGCTGGGACACACACCAGATCCTCAGATACTGCTACGTAAGAGTGCTGGGACACACACCAGATCCTCAGATACTGCTACGTAAGAGTGCTGGGACACACACCAGATCCTCAGATACTGCTATGTAAGAGTGCTGGGACACACACCAGATCCTCAGATACTGCTATGTAAGAGTGCTGGGACACACACCAGATTCTCAGATACTGCTATGTAAGAGTGCTGGGACACACACCAGATCCTCAGATACTCTATGTAAGAGTGCTGGGTCACACACCAGATCCTCAGATACTGCTATGTAAGAGTGCTGGGACACACACCAGATCCTCAGATACTGCTACGTAAGAGTGCTGGGACACACAGCAGATCCTCAGATACTGCTATGTAAGAGTGCTGGGACACACACCAGATCCTCAGATACTGCTATGTAAGAGTGCTGGGACACACACCAGATCCTCAGATACTGCTATGTAAGAGTGCTGGGACACACACCAGATCCTCAGATACTGCTATGTAATAGTGCTGGGACACAAACCAGATCCTCAGATACTGCTATGTAAGAGTGCTGGGACACACACCAGATCCTCAGATACTGCTATGTAAGAGTGCTGGGACACACACCAGATCCTCAGATACTGCTAGGTAAGAGTGCTGGGACACACACCAGATCCTCAGATACTGCTAGGTAAGAGTGCTGGGACACACACCAGATCCTCAGACACTGCTATGTAAGAGTGCTGGGACACACACCAGATCCTCAGATACTGCTATGTAAGAGTGCTGGGACACACACCAGATCCTCAGATACTGCTAGGAAAGAGTGCTGGGACACACACCAGATCCTCAGATACTGCTAGGTAATAGTGCTGGGACACACACCAGATCCTTAGATACTGCTATGTAAGAGTGCTGGGACACACACCAGATCCTCAGATACTGCTATGTAAGAGTGCTGGGACACACACCAGATCCTCAGATACTGCTAGGAAAGAGTGCTGGGACACACACCAGATCCTCAGATACTGCTATGTAAGAGTGCTGGGACACACACCAGATCCTCAGATACTGCTAGGTAAGAGTGCTGGGACACACACCAGATCCTCAGATACTGCTAGGTAAGAGTGCTGGGACACACACCAGATCCTCAGATACTGCTAGGTAAGAGTGCTGGGACACACACCAGATCCTCAGATACTGCTAGGTAAGAGTGCTGGGACACACACCAGATCCTCAGATACTGCTAGGTACGAATGCTGGGACACACACCAGATCCTCAGATACTGCTAGGTAAGAGTGCTGGGACACACACCAGATCCTCAGATACTGCTAGGTAAGAGTGCTGGGACACACACCAGATCCTCAGATACTGCTATGTAAGAGTGCTGGGACACACACCAGATCCTCAGATACTGCTATGTAAGAGACACACACCAGATTCTCAGATACTGCTATTTAAGAGTGCTGGGACACACACCAGATCCTCAGATACTGCTATGTAAGAATGCTGGGACACACACCAGATCCTCAGATACTGCTTTGTAAGAGTGCTGGGACACACACCAGATCCTCAGATACTGCTATGTAAGAGTGCTGGGACACACACCAGATCCTCAGATACTGCTATGTAAGAGTGCTGGGACACACAGCAGGTCCTCAGATACTGCTATGTAAGAGTGCTGGGACACAAACCAGATCCTGAGATACTGCTATGTCAGAGTACTGGGACACACACCAGATCCTCAGATACTGCTACGTAAGAGTGCTGGGACACACACCAGATCCTCAGATACTGCTACGTAAGAGTGCTGGGACACACACCAGATCCTCAGATACTGCTAGGTAAGAGTGCTGGGACACACACCAGATCCTCAGACACTGCTATGTAAGAGTGCTGGGACACACACCAGATCCTCAGATACTGCTATGTAAGAGTGCTGGGACACACACCAGATCCTCAGATACTGCTAGGAAAGAGTGCTGGGACACACACCAGATCCTCAGATACTGCTAGGTAATAGTGCTGGGACACACACCAGATCCTTAGATACTGCTATGTAAGAGTGCTGGGACACACACCAGATCCTCAGATACTGCTATGTAAGAGTGCTGGGACACACACCAGATCCTCAGATACTGCTAGGAAAGAGTGCTGGGACACACACCAGATCCTCAGATACTGCTATGTAAGAGTGCTGGGACACACACCAGATCCTCAGATACTGCTAGGTAAGAGTGCTGGGACACACACCAGATCCTCAGATACTGCTAGGTAAGAGTGCTGGGACACACACCAGATCCTCAGATACTGCTAGGTAAGAGTGCTGGGACACACACCAGATCCTCAGATACTGCTAGGTAAGAGTGCTGGGACACACACCAGATCCTCAGATACTGCTAGGTACGAATGCTGGGACACACACCAGATCCTCAGATACTGCTAGGTAAGAGTGCTGGGACACACACCAGATCCTCAGATACTGCTAGGTAAGAGTGCTGGGACACACACCAGATCCTCAGATACTGCTATGTAAGAGTGCTGGGACACACACCAGATCCTCAGATACTGCTATGTAAGAGACACACACCAGATTCTCAGATACTGCTATTTAAGAGTGCTGGGACACACACCAGATCCTCAGATACTGCTATGTAAGAATGCTGGGACACACACCAGATCCTCAGATACTGCTTTGTAAGAGTGCTGGGACACACACCAGATCCTCAGATACTGCTATGTAAGAGTGCTGGGACACACACCAGATCCTCAGATACTGCTATGTAAGAGTGCTGGGACACACAGCAGGTCCTCAGATACTGCTATGTAAGAGTGCTGGGACACAAACCAGATCCTGAGATACTGCTATGTCAGAGTACTGGGACACACACCAGATCCTCAGATACTGCTACGTAAGAGTGCTGGGACACACACCAGATCCTCAGATACTGCTACGTAAGAGTGCTGGGACACACACCAGATCCTCAGATACTGCTACGTAAGAGTGCTGGGACACACACCAGATCCTCAGATACTGCTACGTAAGAGTGCTGGGACACACACCAGATCCTCAGATACTGCTACGTAAGAGTGCTGGGACACACACCAGATCCTCAGATACTGCTATGTAAGAGTGCTGGGACACACACCAGATCCTCAGATACTGCTATGTAAGAGTGCTGGGACACACACCAGATCCTCAGATACTGCTATGTAAGAGTGCTGGGACACACACCAGATCCTCAGATACTCTATGTAAGAGTGCTGGGTCACACACCAGATCCTCAGATACTGCTATGTAAGAGTGCGGGGACACACACCAGATCCTCAGATACTGCTACGTAAGAGTGCTGGGACACACAGCAGATCCTCAGATACTGCTATGTAAGAGTGCTGGGACACACACCAGATCCTCAGATACTGCTATGTAAGAGTGCTGGGACACACACCAGATCCTCAGATACTGCTATGTAAGAGTGCTGGGACACACACCAGATCCTCAGATACTGCTATGTAATAGTGCTGGGACACAAACCAGATCCTCAGATACTGCTATGTAAGAGTGCTGGGACACACACCAGATCCTCAGATACTGCTATGTAAGAGTGCTGGGACACACACCAGATCCTCAGATACTGCTAGGAAAGAGTGCTGGGACACACACCAGATCCTCAGATACTGCTAGGTAATAGTGCTGGGACACACACCAGATCCTTAGATACTGCTATGTAAGAGTGCTGGGACACACACCAGATCCTCAGATACTGCTATGTAAGAGTGCTGGGACACACACCAGATCCTCAGATACTGCTAGGAAAGAGTGCTGGGACACACACCAGATCCTCAGATACTGCTATGTAAGAGTGCTGGGACACACACCAGATCCTCAGATACTGCTAGGTAAGAGTGCTGGGACACACACCAGATCCTCAGATACTGCTAGGTAAGAGTGCTGGGACACACACCAGATCCTCAGATACTGCTAGGTAAGAGTGCTGGGACACACACCAGATCCTCAGATACTGCTAGGTAAGAGTGCTGGGACACACACCAGATCCTCAGATACTGCTAGGTACGAATGCTGGGACACACACCAGATCCTCAGATACTGCTAGGTAAGAGTGCTGGGACACACACCAGATCCTCAGATACTGCTAGGTAAGAGTGCTGGGACACACACCAGATCCTCAGATACTGCTATGTAAGAGTGCTGGGACACACACCAGATCCTCAGATACTGCTATGTAAGAGACACACACCAGATTCTCAGATACTGCTATTTAAGAGTGCTGGGACACACACCAGATCCTCAGATACTGCTATGTAAGAATGCTGGGACACACACCAGATCCTCAGATACTGCTTTGTAAGAGTGCTGGGACACACACCAGATCCTCAGATACTGCTATGTAAGAGTGCTGGGACACACACCAGATCCTCAGATACTGCTATGTAAGAGTGCTGGGACACACAGCAGGTCCTCAGATACTGCTATGTAAGAGTGCTGGGACACAAACCAGATCCTGAGATACTGCTATGTCAGAGTACTGGGACACACACCAGATCCTCAGATACTGCTACGTAAGAGTGCTGGGACACACACCAGATCCTCAGATACTGCTACGTAAGAGTGCTGGGACACACACCAGATCCTCAGATACTGCTACGTAAGAGTGCTGGGACACACACCAGATCCTCAGATACTGCTACGTAAGAGTGCTGGGACACACACCAGATCCTCAGATACTGCTACGTAAGAGTGCTGGGACACACACCAGATCCTCAGATACTGCTATGTAAGAGTGCTGGGACACACACCAGATCCTCAGATACTGCTATGTAAGAGTGCTGGGACACACACCAGATCCTCAGATACTGCTATGTAAGAGTGCTGGGACACACACCAGATCCTCAGATACTCTATGTAAGAGTGCTGGGTCACACACCAGATCCTCAGATACTGCTATGTAAGAGTGCGGGGACACACACCAGATCCTCAGATACTGCTACGTAAGAGTGCTGGGACACACAGCAGATCCTCAGATACTGCTATGTAAGAGTGCTGGGACACACACCAGATCCTCAGATACTGCTATGTAAGAGTGCTGGGACACACACCAGATCCTCAGATACTGCTATGTAAGAGTGCTGGGACACACACCAGATCCTCAGATACTGCTATGTAATAGTGCTGGGACACAAACCAGATCCTCAGATACTGCTATGTAAGAGTGCTGGGACACACACCAGATCCTCAGATACTGCTATGTAAGAGTGCTGAGACACACACCAGATCCTCAGATACTGCTATGTAAAAATGCTGGGACACACACCAGATCCTCAGATACTGCTAGGTAAGAGTGCTGGGACACACACCAGATCCTCAGATACTGCTGCTTCGGTTCGGAAGGACCTCATTAACTTCGAAATACGCACGTGTGTATTTGTATTTACAAGTATATTTTAAAATATAAGTTAAGTACATATAATTATTCTGAGGATGGTTATCATGAAAAGCTATATCAAATCTTAATTTTTTATTGAATTAAGTATCATATTTACTAGGAGAAAAGTCCACTACTGAAAATCCGTTCCACACACTAATGATTACTTATCAGACTCGACAGATATTTATGGAAACGCATATATTTACTACGAAAGGGGCCATATTTAAACATAAATAATAATTTGACCTACTAAGAAGACGCGGAAGGGAGATAAGGCGTCAAGTGATACATCGTATACGTGTTTTAAACATGAATATTATTATTTCAGTATTAGCGACTGTGATCTTCTTAATTATCCTGAGGGTAAACAGGGTAATATTTTATATAACTTATTAATTCAACTTAATGTTCTAATTACCGGTAATAAATATATAAATTTTATCATTGCTAATTGCTTATTTCACACGTGTTTTCAGGTTAGATACCAGTAAATCAATGGGGTATTCCTCCGTAGTCCATTTCGAAAGTAGTTTATATTACTAAAGACCTTGTTTTCTACCGGTGTCTGCATTCAGGTGAGATGCATTTTATTAGAAGTAGCATGACATTTGTTTTTTTATTGTAATTTTTGGAAGAGTGTATATTCACCTTTAAATTGATACCAGGCTTGCACAATCTAAAATAAAGGAACATTCTAGAAAAATGCTTGGTAAGTTTGCCATTTTATAATAGGACCCTTTGTGAATTGGATTTAATGGTATCTAACCAAAATCAGGACAAAGGCGCATGTGTTCTGCAGAATGAGGCGAGTTGTTTTTAGTATGTGCAAGGATTGAAACATTAACAAGTTCAATCCCAATTGGTCTACAATATCTATTCTGTCATTACGAAAATCACTTAACAAACCAAACAAAATATCGTATACACACTTTTTTCATGAGTTCTCCTTTTCCACTATGATCCTTAATATCAAGTTTCAAAAACAGACACAAGTCGAATGAACGCCAGTGGAAATGTTACCTTAACCGTTTACCTACTGTAGATAAAAATAGCTAGGTAACATTATAATGAAGAAATAATGTTCGATTTATCGTTGTTCATCGGTTAATAAACAAGACCAAGACGTTTTGCAATTACAATGCAAACTGCATGTTCAAGTTTTTGAGTTTTTTTTTGCGGATTTAACAACGTTATTTTTTGTTCTTTGGCTTGTAGAAAGTTCTTCGCGTGTCATATGAGAATTATACCTACAACGTGAACTTGGCGTCGGCATTGAAGTGACCAGATGTACAACGAACGCCGACTGCCCCAAGGATCAGTGTTGCAGCTTCCTCGGCTTAGGGAGCGTATTCGGGAGCTCCTGCGACTGCCTCCCGGGACTCGAGTGCGTCGAGCACACCGGCTTACTCGGAATTTTCCACAACAGCAGGGGCGTGTTTTTTTGTTGGCTGCTTACATTGGTGCATTACTAGAGTATATAATAAAAGTTTGTTCAAATCGAATATTGTTTGTATACATGCGATACGCGACATATATGTCTTCGTTGTGACAGCAGTCCGCGATGCCCCAGCTCTTTGACATGCACTGACCAATGGAGGTCATCCAACCACTGCCTCCCTGCCCAACCCCCTCCCGCGTAGAAGTAGCCCCTGTTTAGGACAATAATTATTCAGGAGTATATTTGATCGGATATGGATAGTGTAATTAAAATACTGTAAAATAATTTCGCAATGGCATAATTTTTGCGCTTTTCTTAGTCCGAATTTAGCGTGAATATAAATCCCGTGTCGTAAATATATCAGTTTTCAAAATAAATATTAGCACACATAATGCGGCAAGTGTCTTAAAGATATGTATGTAACAAGAGGGCATACGATAAACGAACGAAAGGATAAATCAAAATGCACACATATC
The DNA here is from genome assembly GCA_027627225.1 of Congeria kusceri. Lineage (NCBI taxonomy): Eukaryota > Metazoa > Mollusca > Bivalvia > Myida > Dreissenidae > Congeria > Congeria kusceri. The sequence goes on from CM051039.1 coordinate 12,826,252, forward strand.
GCACACACACGCGCATCACGCATAACGTACGAAAATAGACAAACAAACGCAAGTAAAATGCACAAATTTTAGAGCGCGCAAATAAGCCGTTTTTGAAGAATTCGCGAAATTTTGACCCCGCAAAGTAAAATGTTTCTAGAATATTGCATCAGATATGGGCGACGCGAATTCCCAAAATCGACCCAAATATTCCCGAATCGCCCCAAATCTACCGAAATCGACCCAAATCAACCAATCGTTTAAGTCTGTAGGTATTTGTGTGTGTGTAGTACATTTTTATCGAGTGCACCGGGATGTTTCTCCCATATGGCCATCGCCCCCAGAAGACTTGTTAGTTGGGTTATGGGGGATAGTGCAAGATACCGGAGACGCCACGTTCCAGAGGCGACCCTGGGTCTTTTAGTGCCCGGTGTGAAGCACCTAGCACACTGCACATAGGTTTAACGTCTCATGCGAAAGACGAGTTAGTAGGTTAGGGTGTAGCGGGGGCTCGAACCTGCGACCCCTGGGTTGTGAAGCCAGTGCGTTACCACTAGACCACGGATCCGCCACTTTAGGTATTTTTACGTGAAAAATATGATTATTTAACAATTATATTGACTGTGTTTATGTTTTGTTTATAATATTAGCACAAAACAAGTAGATTAATTTAATTGGAAGTTCAAACAACAAGATAGGTTACACAACACGAAATCATGGGTCATCCAATCTCTTGCACACCTCGGAAAAGTAGTCCCATGCGATTCACGTGATTTTAGTTATATGATCATTACAAATAAAGACATTTGGTGTCCCTCTATCCCATAATAGTAATGTAGTTCCCATGCATGGTTTTGCATGGACAAATCCTGTTATTGTGGTCAGAGGTGGTTAACGCGTGGCTAAGATAAAAAATTAGTGACACACTAATTGTAATGACAAATAATCCAGAAATGAAGAAAAACACTTTCTGGAAAAAAATTAACTATCAAATATATAACAAGGTATCCAACACCAGACGCCCGAAACATAGGATGCATCGGTTTGAATAGCCATAACTTTAAAAATTGTGCATTGATATTCATTAACACGATGTTATTCGACGCAGAAATGAATTTTCTTTCAGGAAGTGTACAAGATTGTTTTGTAATTATTTGGTGCGAGTTTTAAGAAATAATACTAAACATAGTTACTTTGACCTTCTTTGTTTATTTCTCGAGTTTCTCAGCCCAACGGCTTAAAATAAGCGCTCAAATCGCGTGAACAACTGGATTTCTCAATAAGCCGCGTAAACGACGGCTCAAAAGAACTTTTACATTTGAATCATTACAATATGAGCAATAACGCACACAATTACACGTAATATCACCGTCAATAAACATAATAGGTTACACATCAGCTAATTCGCCAAATCAACCCAAATCGACCCATGTATGATCAGTATTATCCCTATCTTTTAAAATGTATTAACTTTAAAGCAAATTTAGCCTAAAAGACTGTGTTGTTTTGTACAATTCCGCTCACATTAACATATTTGAATCGTTACAATCTGCAAAAAAGGTAACCCTTCAACGATGTCCCCAAATCGACCCAAATCAACCGTCATCTACCCATGTATGTTATAGAGGATATTTTTTTAATGCAGTGTAAGATCGTATTTATTTCATGAGTGGTCATAGAAACAATATTTTCACGAATGGCGCAGCCACGAGTGGAAATATTTAGTTTCTATGACCACGAATTTAAAACATTTAAAGCTTACACTGTTGTGGTGGGAAAATATTGCCACTCTTATTGTGTCGATGTCGCTTTATTATATTTGAATCGAACTTTATTATGTGTTTTCTGTTGTTTAAAAAGGCCGATGTTTACACGGACGATTAGGGTACTCACATACTTTCAAAAAATAAAAAGTTAAAAGCAGTTCCACATAACCAAGAGTGAAATTATCAAACGTTATCATTTCACTCGACCTAGAGTGAAACGATCGGGTTATCATTCACTGGTATTCTCCACTCATTCACCGCATAGAATGAAATAATACTATTATCACTATCTGTAAAAATATAGTACATTCAAGCATTTGAAGCTTAACTGTTTGTGTTTTTTATACAAAAACGCACGAAATAACAGTGACCCAATTGTGTCATCAAGCAAAAACATGTACAGTATTATATGAAATGGGATTTATAAAACCGCTACGTAATATCAGCACTATAAACATTGATTTAAAGAGGCATGGTAAGTTTGTATTTGAAAAAATATAGTGACTATCATAATGTAAAACTATCCATTTATTTCAAGTAAGTAAGTACATTTTTTAAATAAAATGATAATAAATGATAAGAAATGCGTATTAAGAAATAATTTTAAACTAACATACTTTTAATGCGTAGTTAAAAACAATGTACGCACACTTATATGCACATAGGCAGTTCTTATTGTCTTCATTCAAAGCCGAATGTACGCACACTTATATGCACACAGGCAGTTCTTATTGTCTTCATTCAAAGCCGAATGTTACCATTGCTGTAGGAGAAGCGGGTCTGTATCGGCAGATTATTTTTTTTCATTCATAAAATAGCTTTTTGTTGATGTGACATTTTAAGCTCAACAGAACTATATTTTATTTGGGGGAAATGAAAGAGATTTGAAGCAAAGGTCTACATGTCACACAGTCCCTCTATCTACCTTCTTGAAATAACAAGAACTCTCTCATGACAGCGCGCTAAACTATTCAACCGCTTTGTCAGAGTTATGGATCTTTATTAATACAAAAAGGGGCATAATTCTACTAAAATGCTGGTGACAGTTATGGGACTTTGATATTGACCTCATATAATGACCTTCAAGACATTTGTGAAGCTTTCATTTAATATCTGTAGTAGTGTAGAGATATGAAGTTATTGCACGTCACACAGTCCCTCTATCTACCTTCTTGAAATAACAAGAACTCTCTCAGGACAGCGCGCTAAACTATTCAACCGCTTTGTCAGAGTTATGGACCTTTATTACTACAAAAAGGGGCATAATTCTACTAAATTGCTGGTGACAGTTATGGGCCTTTGATATTGACCTTATATAATGACCTTCAAGACATTTCTGAAGCTTTCATTTAATATCTGTAGTAGTGTAGAGATATGAAGTTGTTGCACGATAACCTTAACCTGAATTTATAAGTTTAAAAAGGGACATAATTCTGCTAAATTGCAGGTCAGAGTTATGGCCTTGGTCAGTGACCTTATAATGACCCTGAAGACATGTGTGAAGTTTCAATTGAATATCTGTAGTAGTTATAGAGATATAGAGTTGTCGCACGAAAACTTTAACTTTATCTAAGTACAAAAAGGGGCCTAATTTTTGCTAAATTGCAGGTCAGAGTTAGAGGCCTTGCTTAGGCGTAAAAAATAAGTTTGTTTCAGGTTACTCGACCTACCCTAAAAAAATGCTCCTGCCCTAGAACATTTTATTGGGTTTGTCAGATTGAGTTTTGTTATATGTACCTTTTTCAATAATTAAATGTTTTTTTTGGATAAATAAGTGTTTTATTTTGATAGAATCCACTTATGAACAATGTTTAAGGATATTAATGATATGTTTTGAATATTTATTCGGTTTTAGAATCTTCATGTTGACCATTTACCAAATGAAAAATAAAATTAAATCCCGACCTACCTACCCTAATTGTTTTGGCAATGTAACCTGAAACAAACTTTTTTTTTTCACGCTCGTCAGGATTTGCAATAGATTTATTTCAATTTAATACTGCATGTGTAGCATCACATGTCACCAAAAACTGCATAAATTAAGAAATAAATTTATAATTACACTTATTTATGTATCTACAAAGTAATCTTGTATAAGATGTAATCAGAGCAGGATGTGCATACAAATGATTGTTTAGACAAACTGAAGACACCTGCACCTGTAAGGGTGTAGGGTTTTTTTAATTTTAATATGGGGACCAAACGTTCGAATGAAATCCCTAAAGCCCTTCCTGAGAACTAGCTTAACCAAAAACTTTAACCTAGCCCGGACGCTGATGCCAACACCGACGTCGGGGCAAGTAGAGTAACTTGCCTTTTCGTCGAAAAGCCGAGCTAAAACAAATCCGATATTATAAAACTAATGGTTGAAATAAAGCATGCATTTATAACCAAGGGATGACATTAAAATTTTAATGCAAAACACAAAAACCGAAGAGTGGGCTTTGATGCAACATTGAAAACACCCATCTCAAAATCGCTATGACAAGTGGATAAATAGATATCATTTTTCAGATAGTGTAATACATGCTGCCGGAAAATATGCTCCCTCATATCTATTTACTTTTTCACTGAATTAGGCCGCTATTTTTTTTTCTTTGGTTTATGAGTTTATGAGATTTTTTCGAAAAATGTCCACTGGCAGGTTAAACAAGAGGCTGCTCACCTCAGGGGCTAAGGGACTAAACTGTTCTGAGCAAGTTAAATGAAGATTCGGCTTAAATTGTGGCCTCTATATTGTTTACAAGCTTTTTCTTCAATTTGGCCTGGTGACCTAGTTTTTGACACCATATGACTCAGTTTCAAACTTCTTCTAGATTTCTCTGGGACATATGTTCTGAGCAAGTTTCTCGCTCAAATAATTGTGCTATAAATTTAGCCTCTAGTGTGTTCACAGGCGTTTTCTTCAATTTGGCCTGGTGACCTATTTTTCACCCTATTTGACTAAGTTTCGAGCTCGTTTGAGATAACATCGAAACAAATGATCTGAGCAAGTTTCAAGAATATTTGGCAAAAACTCTGACTTCTATAGTGTTCACAAGCTTTTTCTTCAATTTGCCCTAGTGACCTAGATTTTGACCCCACTTGACCCAGTTTCAAACTCATCCGAGACATAATTGGGATAAATGTGGCCTCTAGAGTGTAAAAATGCTTTATAAAGTTTTCATATAGTCATGTAAGATAAACTGCCTCCCCCCTGGCGGCCATGTTTTTCAACAGAAGGCAACCGTTTTTGAACTCGGCCGAGATATCATAACAACAAATGTTTTGAGAAAACTTCAAGAAGATTGGGCAAAAATGCGACTGTTAGAGTGTTAACAAGCTTTTTCTCCTTGTGACTTTGTTTTTAATCCCACATGACCCAGTTTCAAACTCGGCTGAGATATCATGGGGAAAAATGTTCTGAGCAAGTTTCATGTTGATTTGGGCAAAATATGCGGCCTCTAGAGGGTTAAAAAGCTTCATTAAGTTTTCAATATAGCCATATAAGGAAAACTACCCAGACCCCTGGCTGCCATGTTTTTCAACGGAAGGCAACCATTATCGAACTCGGCCTAGATACCATGGCAACTCCTTTGAGCAAATTTTAAGAAAACTGGGCCAAAAACTTGACTAATGTTAACAAGCGTTTTCTTCAATTTGACCTAGTGACCTAGTTTTTGACCCCATATAACCCAGTTTCGAACTCGGCAGAGATATCATTGGGACAAATGTTCTGAGCAAGTTTCATTGGGCAAAAAATGTGGCCTCTAGAGCGTTAACAAGCTTTATAAAGTTGTAAATAATGCCATATAAGGAAAACTGCAGAGCCCACTGTCACGTGCTGTCAGACACTATAACAATTCGTGAAATCATTAAACATATTTCAAATAAATTATTGGTGTTTACTTAAAATCGTCAATTATCCCACATGGATCATTTTAATTATGGTTTAATCTAGTTACCCCAACTATTGGTGTAGTTCACAGTGCAAGAGATATATAGTCCCTTTCAAACACCTTAAAACAAAAAATGTGTCCATAGTGATGAGTCGATTCCAGCAACGAAGCATAACGAACCAAGACGGAAAGGGTTCATCCGATCTCTCCGGAAGTGCTAGAACCGACGCGAACCGGTGCTAGCGCATGAAGTATTGAACAGCGCAGCCTGCATGGTAGAGGTTGATGAACAGTTGTTTGATACAGTCGCCACGCTTGAGCTGTATATGTTATATACTCGCTCTCACATCATGTCCATATATACTTTTATGCTAAAAAATGCACTGGCGGAAAATACAGCTGCTTGACCTTTTTTGATTCCGTATGTAATTCCACCCAAACATACTAAACAACATAAAAAGATTAAGATAAATCTTTAAACAACAACATAAATGAACAATAACTAAAAAACCCATGAAATCATCATGCTCTAATGAGACATATGCAAATACAAATGCAGACCGTATTTAATGTTCTTTGTTTTCATTTCAGAACCGAGTGTACCCTCTGTATAAGTTGGAATGAAAAATTAAAATAAACAACAATTTCTTCTTGTAATTGTTGTCATATTTATCATTGCGCCTTTCTTTGGTGGTATCGAAAAAAGAAGACCCAAAACCAAAGCTATATATAGAACAATATTATTTTGTGCAATCAGACAAACATGTCCATGTGGGTTAATACATATATTTTTATTTAGCAATACAGGTAAATTATTCACACGTAATAACAGCATCTCATCATCTTGATTATTGTGGAAGCAATCAGTTACTGTAGTTTCTTTACTAATGTTAGATATCACAGTCAGGTTAACAAAATAGTCATTCAATTTTTAAGGTGTAATGTAGCCACGTTTGTGTTATCTATAATGTAACCAATGTCTCGTAGTCATTTTTTATCTGTGCAACAAATACTACAATAAACGAATACTTCGATTATTTAGGCAACCATTTGATACTGTTTTGAAGTATTTGACATTTTGTGACTATATTTGTAAATAATTTTGATTCATTTAAGGTAGAATTGGGTCGATTTCGGTCGATTTGGGTCGATTTGGGGGTTTCGTGCCGCCATCAGATATAGTCCATGCAGGGAACAAGAATATATTGTACGAGTACATATTATCGAACAAATATATTTTTACAGAAATGCGCTATTGAAAGGGGCAGTTGACACAGTTAGAAATACAAGTACGTTACGTGAAGGACTTTGTACACTGGTTAGTTATTAATACAAGCAGGACTGGCATTCACAAAGCATATTAAGTAATTTCTTAAATATTTTCACTTAAGTGCAACATTTGAATGTACTATATTTCTTCACTTAATAAACAGATGCATATGTTGTTGATATTCCTCAAATAACACAAGTGTAACTTAGTGCTTAACTGCTCCTTTATGGAATTATATAGTTGAGGAAATTTCCAGATTTAAGGATAAGGATAAAATTTAACTTAAGATACTTTGTGAATATCGCCCAGCTGGCCAGATATTTCAGTAGATTTTGAAAATCATGAGTCATTTGACGCCTGGCTTGAAAATCATGAGTCATTTGACGCCTGGCTTGAAAATCATGAGTCATTTGACGCCTGGCTTGAAATTCATGAGTCATTTGACGCCTGGCTTGAAATTCATGAGTCATTTGACGCCTGGCTTGAAAATCATGAGTCATTTGACGCCTGGCTTGAAAATCATGAGTCATTTGACGCCTGGCTTGAAATATCAGGGGCAAAATAAAATATTGAATGGACAAAATACTGATGTTGCAGTAACTTTGTTTATATGTTTAATGTTTTGTAATAGTCCATGAGTGTTAAAACGATTAATAACTTACCCCAAACATGTATAAAAAAAATGTTTTCTAGTGCTTTTGCAGTTGGCTAACGGAAAGCAAGTGCACCAAATTGATGCAAGGAAGATTTATTACTCGAGTCAAAAATGAGAAAATTGCTATTTGCTTGCATCAAAAAGCAGGATTTTGCGTCAGTTGAAATACCTTAAAGGAGTCTCAGAAGTAGGCCTACTGTATTTGAAATACGTAGTGCTACGCACAGGATCAATCGAAAAACAAAGCAATTCTGATGCCCTACCCACCCGTATTACGTACCCGCCCAATACTGTTAAATCTTGCACTGGGTTTTACTCAACCTCCGGGCAGATATTTAACTGTGTCCGAGCATAACTGGTTTAGAGCCCTGCCGGAACGAAGTATCGTGTGACCATAGGCCAACACTTAGCGCGAAATAAAATCGTGGACCAGCACATGATAAAAACGTGGACAACGTAAAATCCTTGCGTTGTTATGTTTACTTATTAATTTATTTATTGTTTTTCATTTTAACTCGTAATATATATACGTAGACCAATAATGCAACATGTCTGTGTAATTGTTATAAAAAAAGATACAATAACAATTTTGTACAAATTAAATATTCAATCTCCTCATAATAGTATCCCCTGAAAACTTCCAAATCCGTAAATTTTTATCTCGTGGTTGCAGTGATAACTGAGATGAGTACCAATGGGGAAGTAACCACTGCGAGAAGTTTTGGGTATTACTATGACCCAACTTGCTTTATCCAATCACCACACCGGTATTAACGCAATAACATCCTGATAGAAAGAACTGATAAAGTGACATATATTTAACGAGTTATTTTATGCCTAAATGGCGCAAACGGATAATAACACATTTCACAACAAATGGTCCATTAATTTTTATAATGTTGGTTAAGTATACCCATACTCGGTAATATAATGTCATATAATATAAAATACACAAAAGATCGTGTTTTATAATTGTGTTTATTGAGGAAGTTGTGTGGAATGTTTCGCAACTCTCGTAACACATTTTTGCTATTTACTTAGTATCGTATTTAAAAGACCGGTGGCAAAAATGCTTTAAATTGTGAAATGCGACCAGGATGTGTGCGTGAATTGATGTCGATTGAACAGGATTTTATCTCACATGGCCATGACCCACGCAACGACAAGAAAAACAACATATATCCTTTCAAACATCTCACAAGAATCTCCCCTCGTTGTGGATAATTCACTGCTGAAACAATTATCACGTAACCACAGTGGTTTATAATAATTGATATCGCTTTATATTATCCACGAGCAAAGAATGTAGTATGTTTATTAGTTTTAACGGTTATTATTACATACCTTACTATAATAGTACCAAAATATGTTGATTTCTTTCTGATATGGTTTTAAAAATTGATGTCGCTTTATATTATCCACGAGCAAAGAATGTAATATGTTTATTAGTTTTAACGGTTATTATTACATACCTTACTATAAATAGTACCAAAATATGTTGATTTCTTTCTGATATGGATTTGAAAAATTCGGGCATGCACAAAAGGTGTGCCGTTGTGGCTTTTCTACTTCCTTTTGTGCTTGATACCGGCTGGGACATGGCACACGGTTGATTTCACGCGCCGTCGTTACTGCGCTTGACGTCATTAGTAACGTCATAATGGCTGGCGCGCAGCGTACTCTAAACGTTTCAGCAACTTATTTGTTGGAATTAAAGGGGCCATATTCAAGATAATGAGCGAAAAATTGTTATCACAAAATTTGTTGATTCCACGAAAAATGAAAAAACGAAAAGCAAAAAAGAAATCGGACGTTAATCGCGTAAAAAATTGGCTTCAAAGTAAGGTGGCAGAGAGAGAACTTTTTTAAATTCCGGAAGTGCTGAACGTGTTTGAAAGTATTTACTGTAATAAGTACAGTATGCTGGTTTAATAAATTGATGTTACAAATTGAAATCTTGCTTAATCTACTTGCATTGAATGACTGTAATAAAAATATTAAAACACGGCTATGGTGCACCTTTAGGCCGTATCGGCGCACCTTCGGAATTATTGGACCTCGGGCTAAAGCCCGCACGGGCCAATACTGCCAAACGTGCGCCGATACGGCCTAAATGCGCACCATAGCATTGTATTAACCTATAAATAAATAAATAAATAAATATATATATATATATATATATATATATATATATATATATATATATATATATATATATAAAGAAGCGAATAATGCTTTTGGTATAAACCTGAAGATTTACTGGTAATAAGTAGAATATTTCTGAAAAGTGCTTGCTACTTTCACTTTCTCTTAATTGAATACATTACAAAATTGATACATTTTTTAAAGTTTGTAGTAAAACTAAATTCTACTGTTACAAGCATTTATATTTTACTTGAAAGCATATGCAAATATGAATAAAACAAAAACATATATTCATAAATCTTCATCAAAATGTGGATGAGCAACTTGTGGCGGCAGTGGCCAATGTAGATCACTATGAGAAGTTCGTTATCACTTGTGTTCACCGTTACAGAGAAAACGAATGAATCAGAAGCGCTGAAAAAGAACCAGAAGTTATTCATTGTCAATGGTATTAATTAGCTAATCACCCTTAATCTATACACTTTGTACATTGAAGATTTTCATCTGAAAATACATTTATTGGTTTTGTGTTAGGGTACTTAATATGTTTTGCAATTGTCATTATAAGAGTATCTGCTCCTTTAAGTTTTGTAAATAAATGAAAATCAGATCGTCGCTTTGGTAAATTGGATTGTTACAGTGTAACATTTTTTATTAACCTTTAGGTTATGCAAATGAATGAAAATCAGATCGTCGCGTTGGTAAATTGCATTGATAAAGTGTAAATTTTTTTTTTTAATTCCCACCCAGAGATGTAACGCTGTGGCTGATCATGAATAAAGACACTTTATAAAATAGTAACAACTAGTAAAATAATGTGCTATGTGTGCTGGAGCATGAATAGGCATACGCGCGTCCGAACATGCGTAGGCTTAGATAAAAAGTCAAACTATTTAAACTGTCAAAACGTTTTTAAAATGAAACCTCATCGGGATGAAGTACGTCTTATTAAGACTTGAATCTATTTAAATGTGTGAAAACCCCTGTTTTATAATTCAAATATTGTGTTACAAATGGTATACTTTATTAGAAGAACACGTGTTTAACGTATATTCAAGCTAATTAGTGGAGTGTTTATTCTACATGTACATGTAGTACGTACTCTCTAAATTGCATCTTCGACATTCTTATAACAAAACCTATTCAGTGGGGCATGCCCCAGTACCCACCACTACCAACAGCTAAGCTTATACCTGATTCAAATTCATGCACGCCCTGCGTTTGAATATATAGATAGTAGTCCCTCATTTTTATGGCGCTGCATCAGAACGTACCACTTGATGATTGATGACATATATGACTGGCTAATTGTATGACATTTAACCCACCAGCATCGTAATGGTCCAATATATTTTACATACTATACACTAAAAAATATATCATTTTTATGCACATGCACATATTTTATAAAAGATATTGTTATGTAAATATACCCATTAGCTAAAGATATTCCAAATGTAAAAGTGAAAAGAAAGGTTTTACTTCTTTTACCGGTTAGTTCTTAAGCATATGCATTGTTATCCCTGTTTTTCCCTATGAAACTGCATGCAAGGTGATTTAGTGTGTGGCAACTTTTTATTTTATTGACAAAACAAACATTTTAAAATTTATAAATAAACAATTGTAAACGAATGAATTACGAAATGATGTTAATGTGGTACTTTGCTAGATGGTATTTAGACAAGCCGGTGACTTTGCTAGATGGTATTTAGACAAGCCAGTGGACATTGCACATGTCCAGTGCCCATATCCACAAAGATCCTTAGGGAAAACTTAAGTACATTCCTTAAATTCATAATATTCCTTAAGTCTTTGGCCGGTTCATTTACAGTTTATTTTGTTTTCAGTACTTTTATACTTCTTAGAAATCAAAAGATTCTTCTTTATTTGCCAGATTTTTAATACAAAACATTGGTTTTCACAAGGAAAATTGTTTTTGAATTTTTCACTTAAGGAGGACCTAAGTTCAGATTTTCCGTAGGAGCTTTGTGGATATGACCCCAGGACCCGTATTCACAAAGCTCCTTATGGTAATCTTAAGTAAATTTCTAAAAAAATAGAATTAATTAAATCTCTGAAGTCTCTGTCGGTTTCATGTAAACCTCTTTTTACATGTAAATGTTTGTAACTAGTCAATATTGCTCAGATGTTTTATTTTTTACCCGTTTGTAAACAGAAATCATTGGAGTTCACATAGAACATTTGATTTGAAATGTTCACTTATACATATAATTACATATTAAGTTAAGATTTCCCTTAGGAGATCTGTGGACACCAAGGCCCGTATTTACAAAGTTCCTTAGGGAAAACTTAAGTATATTTCTTAAATTTATAACATTCCCTAAGCCTGTGGTTACTTCACGTAGAGATCGTTTTACATTTAAATGTTTAATTCTAGTAAATATTACTTTGATATTTCAGATTTTACCCTTTTCTTAACATAAATCAGTGGATTTCACATAGAAATCTTCATCTGAAATGTTCACTTAAGTACAACCTTAGTTAAGATTTCCCTTAGGAGCTTTGTGAATACCGGCCCAGCCCTGATTTGAATTTGCTGACTCAGGCAATGTTTGCTCAAGGACGGGGAATCGAACCATGGCTCGCCTAAAAATGGAAAGCGTACCAACCACCGGGAACAGCGATATGAGATATTACCGGGATTTATATTTTGTGACATCTTTTGCAACTAAAGACGGAACAAAACACTCTGATAATATTATCATCCATACATTACTATTTACTTAGCATCCGCATAACATACGATTTATATCAGCATCGCAACAGCAGTGAAGGCAATATCTATTTAAATAAGAGTTTGTTCAATCACCAGGCTTGTCCCGCTACCACGCCATTATTGTTTATATTGTATCGCTGGTACACTTGTCGAAGGGCATATGAAGCATGGCTTAGAGGAAGAAAAAGTATATTTACCATACACATGAATAACTGAATTATTCTACTAATATAACAAAATACTTCAAAAGAAATAATGAAATGAAATGAGAAGACGATGAATAAATGAAATTTCAACATGTCGTAAGGCAAAGAAAGAGAAACATGTATGCGATCGTTGTGCCATGGTCGACAAAATTGACGTGTCCACACATGTCAATCATATGTAACTTATTATAGTTGTTTTGTTTTCTTCAATCGATGTACTCGAATACTACATGTTACCCTACATTTAACACAGCAGACTACGAGCTAAAGCTTGTTAGGTAATTGTGTGTATCCATAAATGGGCATTATTGCTTCCACTTTAGCTTGTTTGTTTGTTTATTGGGTTTTTTCGCCGTTTTAACAGTATTTCAGTCATATCACGGCGGTCAGTTAACCTACTCACACTTTGCCTGGGCAAGCTTAGTCGATGTAAGCGGTTTACCAGTACTAAGTGCACATACTTGTGCCAGTAACTGACAACTGCCCTACTTGAATAAGAGGTAGGGAGAGAATGGCCGTATAAATAATTTCATGACCAATCCCCACACAAGTTATGTGGCCGGGTTGGTGTTCCCGGACTGACAGTCTGGCGCTCTACCAACTGATCTAGCTGGGCCCGGCTCATCGGTAGCTGGGGGGGGGGGGTTACAAAGGCCTATCATATGTTTCTGTTTGCTACTTTGGTTCAGAGGTATTTCGTGGTTAGCTAAAGGGAAGTGGCGATCGTTGTAGTATTGTATAACAGTTATCTTTAACAATGATCTTTAACAGCCTATGCAATCTGGTCGTACAGAAAAGCAGGACTTCATTGTTTGAAGCAGATATAAAACATCAGCGCCCTCGACTTTTCTTGTGCTTAACAGAGTTTCTGGCATTTTTTCTATAACAAACTAAAAGAAGGGGCATATTAAACAAAATTTCTTTCTTTCTCGAGTTACTGAGTGGAAGCATTTTTCTAAATTTTAAAACAGTGGACTTTACCTTGACCCAACTAACCCATGTTCAATCTCATTCAATCTATCGTTATACAGTATCTATAAATTGCTATTTTTAGTAACAGTGACCTTGAACCTTACCCCACCCAACCCACCACAAATGCAATCCCGAGTAAAGAGTTGCTTCAGGGTATTTATGTATGAAGACTGATTCTCAAGTTAGAGAGTGAACATCAAATGTCCTCCCACCCACTTAAAATTTTATGCCTGTTAAAATGCCCATAATTTTGACACATTTCAAACTAGAGTTATCAACATTGGCATATTAGTTCATTTTAATATAGGAAATAAGTGTTCTAGGTTTGAACGAAATCCCTCAAGCCATTCCTGAAAAACAAGCTGCTGAAAAACTTTAACCTGTTCATAGGCTTACATGTAACATTTCTAAGTGCAATAAGGCCCACATTTTTGACAAATTGTAAGCTAGAGTTATCAAAATTGGCCTTTGAGCTCATTTTAATATAGGCAATAAGTGTTCTAAGTTTGAATGAAATCCCTTAAGCCATGTCTGAGAAACCAGCTTACCGAAAAACTTTAACCTGTCCATATAGCTGATATGTACAATTTCTAAGTGTAAAAAGGCCCATAATTTTGACAAATTCCAAACTAGAGTTACCAAACTTGGTCTTTCGGTTCATTTCAATGTGGGAAATAAATGTTTTAAGTTTGAATGAAATCACTTAAGCCATTCCCGAGAAACTAGCTTACCGAAAAACTTTAACCTAGCTCGGACGCCAACGCCGACGCCGGGGCGATTAGAATAAAATAAAACCACAGAAAAGCACGATAACAACTGTAATCTTTAAAATAACGTTGCAAACCTCACTGTACGTTATTTTGTTTAGGCACAATATGCTGAAACATTGAATTTCTAACGCAGAATGCTATGCTTGTTAATTGCCTTATGTAATATGAACTATGATGTATGTAGAAACAGTTTCACAATATTATGTATCTTGCATTTCCTATGCCAAAATGTTGGTCATATATACACATAGAGTCAGCTGAGTAATATTGTATAACATATACTTTGTAATTTAGATACACTCAATTAAGCAGTTCCAGTCTGTCTTTACCCCAAAGTCTCCATTATCACTACACTTACAAGAGAACTCAGACATAAGAGCACATAAACCGGACCAGCCTGCTATAGTACCAGCTCTACATAAAGTCTCCACAACAAAATATCAGATACAATTGTTTTAGCAAATGTAACAAACAACCTAATAAACAACCAAGATCCCCACAAGGCAGCCGGTTCCGATCAAATCATACTCGTACTTATTAGCAAAGAAATGTCTGTCATTCTTCAGATCAGTGCTCCAGATAAGCTTTTGTACTGGGGGTAAATGTAAGCGTACTTCGAAAAATTCGGGAGTAAATGTACACTCTGTCCAGAATTTACGGGGGTAAATGTACAGTCTATATTGGATAACTGTGGTTAATTTACATCCAACAAATTTAACATTATGTGGAAAAAACAACAACAATGTATTATAATAGCAAGCCAAAAAATGTATAGCATCTCTATTTGAATACAATAATTTACAAGAAAGATTTCTGAACAGTTTACGGCTTTAATTACTAGCCTAACTACTGAATCATGTGCAAATTCAAGTAGGCAGGCATGTCAAAACTCACTTCTGTCTTCTAGTCACTAAAATGTGACAGTATGTACGCGAACACGAGAAATATCGTGCGTATATGTACACCCAGCATTTACTTTTTTTGCGTATCTTACGAATTTTGGTGTGTAATTAACGCGTGTACGCGCCATATCTGGGCCTCTGCTTCAGATTTTGCTGAACAAATCTCTGCAATTCAGCACAATCCCAGATATCAGCCAAGTCTCGACCCGCATCTCTTACATGCATACTGTGAAAGACTTTGGAGCAATATTGTATCTTCCAGCATTACAAAATATTTTCTGCAAATAATCTCCTCTATGAACTGCAACACGGCTTCAGAGATCCTGATCCAGTCAGGCCCAGTTTTTAGTGTTTGTCGAAGATATTCTTAGAACTCTTGACAACAAAAGTTTTGATTTGATACTGATGGACTTCAGTGAAGCATTCGATATGGTAAATCAGGGTCCGACAAATCCATAGCCCGGAGCCCGGGAGCTAATAGCCCGGTATATTGACAAAACAACTTTGCAATTAATTACCTGAGAGTGTGACTGTACACTGTGTATTGTTTATAATCCGATCAATTATCTAATCAGTGATTGTTACCGTAAATCATGAAATTTTTTCTATGGAATCCGAGGCAATACGCTATATTGGATCAAAGCTTTCATAAATAAGAGATCACAAGTCCTCAATTGCTCTTAATCTGACACCATACCAGTCTCTTCAGGTGTTCCTCAGAGCTCAGTCCTAGGTCCCCTAATTTTCCTGATCTACATAAATGACCTCCCTGATTACGTGAAACAGTCCAAAGTAAGAATTATCGCAGATGACACAGCAATATACATGTTTCTTTCATTGGCATCCCATTCAAGCCTGCTCCATCATGACCTGGACAACTGCAGAGGTGGGAAGCAGACTGGGATATTAGCTTTAACCCCTAGAAATGCCAGGTGTTAAAAATAACAAAACGGAAAACTGTAATAGAATTATCATACGCATTACACAGTACTATCATTGACTGTGTAAGCTCTGCTAATTATCTTGCTACAACTATATCGAATTATCTATTCTGGAACAAAAACATAGTCTACATTACCAAAATGCTAATGAAACTTTAGGCCTTCTCAGGCGTAAGCTCAAAGTTCGTTCAGAACAAATCATATCCACTGCTTAAAACTCTATTCCGTCCACAGCTTGAGTATTATTCACCCATATGTTCACCACACACAGATATAGCCATACATCAGATTGAAGCTGTCACAATCAGATCTGCACGGTGGACAAAATCGGACTACGATAGGTTTTCATCAGTTACCGGCATGTTGGAATCCCTTAACTGGAGACGTCTAGACGTATTGACTATTGACTTATTCTGTTTCACAATATACATGTAGTTAATACGCAGGTCGTCATTACAGCAGATTACATACATCTCAATCATAGGAACATAAAACATCAGCAACCCCTCACATACAGACAATTTCATGCCAACACAGATTATTACAAATAATTTTCCCTCGAACTGGAATTCATTGGAACTCATTGCTCGCTGATATTGTTACCCTTCCAACCAGTTCAGTGTTGCAGTCAGCCGCATTGAACATGTCTCCCCATAGTTACGTTATATAGGTTAGTTTAAACCTATTTATTTTAGCTCGATTGCATCGAAAGCCAAAGGTTTATTGAGACACTCTCGAGTCCGTTTCCTGGGTAGAACAAATACTTGGTGTCTTTGTTGGATATCTTGAGAACGCTCCCAGAGTGGGGATAGAACCCGGCACTTCCCGATCGCTAGGCGGACACCATATCCACAATGCCTTTGCGACCTCTAATATACGTTGCAAATTGTGTACGCTGCAGTGTACGTTCTCTAAGATCTCGATTAGATCTATTGTTTCAGTATTCTAGTGATTGGGTAACTTATTGTATTGGTAATTGGACATCTACCGATATTTGAGGACGGGATCGACACATCTCACTGAGGTTTGTGTTCGTTGGCCCTGGCTCGCACGTTTTTCGAGAGTACCTTAAAAGTCTGTGATATTGAACTAACTTTTGTACATTGTATTGTACACTTTATTTTTAACTTTCGTAAATTAGTCCCATTTAAAATCGATTACTTAGACCTTTTTATTTATTTTTTGTAGCTTTGTGTGGCGCGTTATAGGGAGTGTGGTTGGTGGCCCATGTTACTCTAAACCAGAACTCTCATTCTTTTATTACAAACTAACAAATTGTTGGTTGGTTGCGCAGAGTTTAAGTCCTCGAAAGGGGTTTGACATAATAGATTTGAGAGAAATTAGGATACGTGTTCGCATGTAATTTAAATATTTATATTTAAGCTCGATTACGTCCAAAACTAATGAATATAAATTGAGACAATCTTGAGTTCATGTACTGGGTGATTATGTGAAATATCACTTGCAACTCACATGGATCGAGCTTGTGACCTTCTAATATCGGGATGACTACTATATTTAAAGCAATAAATCATTGACTGTCAACGTACTGGTAGTGATGCGTCAATTTAAGTAAAAGTCTATTTTTTGTGCAAATAAAATGAGACATTGCTCTAGTAAATACTACAAAAGTCGTACACTGCAGTATTCCCAATCCCTGTCTGAAGTTGATATCTGACTGTTAAGTCTTTGTGATGCATTGAAGCATAAAATACTGATCTCAGGTTACAGCCATTCGTGATCACAGGAGCAGTTTTGTCTTCCTGGTGTTTTTGTTTGCAAAAAGCGTTTATCATCCTTAAAAATGTCAAAAGTGTAAAAGAAACTGGCCTTGATAAAAATGACATATTCACGGATGAGAATAACGATCACAATCAAATGAAAATCCAGTTACCAACTTATCAGCGAATAGACTCTTTGGAAACGTATTTAGGCTGAACAAAGTGCTTGTTAATCGTACATAAAACGCGAAAGGATCAATTGCTAAGCGTATTTTAGTTAATAGTTTGTCTTCCGAGCATCACCATTGCAAAAATACAAGACTAATATGTCCAATGTTCCTATCATATGGGAGCAGAATTTGAGCACAAAATACCTAAGCTATGTCAGTTGTGCATATATATATATAAGCGATTTTCCTTTCTCTCTATATATGTAATTAACCGTAGTGGTATGTATGTTAACGCTTGTATAATTGTCGGTTATTTAACTTCTGTATCTATACTCGTACAATTGTCCATCCTATGTATATGTACTTGTTGGTTATGTTTACGTCGTTCTCCATTAGATAGATATGTATATAGTTATTCGTTTGTTCGTTCTGTATATATGTAATTAAAGGCCTAGTTTAAGGAATGTCTGGCCTCTCCATGGGGTATTCCACTCGGTGTATTGGTTCACCATAAAATCTTGTATCATTATCTGCAATATTCTTTCTCAGCTGAATTGCAATGGTTGAGTGCACTGTTTCACACTCTGACCACAGCAGGGTGCCAATGGCTGAGTGCACTGTTTCACACTCTGACCACAGCAGGGTGCCAATGGCTGAGTGCACTGTTTCACACTCTGACCACAGCAGGGTGCCAATGGCTGAGTGCACCGTTTCACACTCTGACCACAGCAGGGTGCCAATGGCTGAGTGCACTGTTTCACACTGACCACAGCAGGGTGCCAATGGCTGAGTGCACCGTTTCACACTCTGACCACAGCAGGGTGCCAATAACCAGGACTACAATACCCCAGATTTGGGGGTGGGTCATGTAAAGAAGGAATAAACTAGGCCTTTAATGACCGTTTTGAATGTAGTATGATTGGCTGCAATTGTCCGAATGTATACACTATATTAAATCCGTTCTATCTATTCGCGTAATTGTCTGTTCTGTGTATTGTTCGTGTATTTGAATGTTTTGTATGTATGTAATTGACCATTTGCTCAGTCTGTGTATATGTAATCGTCCGGTGACGGTTCTTCATATATGGTATTTCCATTCTGTGTATGTTTGTGTATGTAAATAACCGTTCTGAATACATAAATTATGAAATAGTCGTTTTGTACGTATCGGTTGTCCGTTCTGAATACATGTATACGTAATTAATTGTTGTTGATATATGTATTTGTCCGTCAGTAATATATAATTATTGACATCAGCTATATGAAGTAGTATAATACAATCTTTAAAAATGAAATAAGTTCATAATATTTTCTTCAGTCTGTTACAAAATGTGTCTTTGGGCAATCGTTTTGATGCATTGATTAGTATTCAATTCCAATTCCAAATGTATTGACTCGTAAGTAGTGAAATAATAACTATAAAATAAGTCTTCTTTGGGAGATTCATTACAGGAACACGTTTCCTTCATTTATTAATATAAAACGTTAATTTCAATATTAAAAATTATAAGTAAATACAAAATGTGATGGATGCATATATGGTGAACAGTGAAAACTCATCGGTCGCCTCGTTGAGGTTGTCTGGCTAGCGCATTGGATGGTACCGTCGCTACTTATTATCTAGGAGGTTGGGGTTCCATCCCGGCGCATATGGGTTTCCTTCAGATACTCAAGATTCTCCACACACCAAATGTAAAAACGTATTGCAGTTAAAAGTAAACTGTAAATAAACATTTGTTTCGAATTTCGGTGTGTCGGAAACTAAATTAACACGAGCGCCCTATAGATTTAATGCAATCTTTGATAAATCAAGTTTGGTGGGGATTGAATGGTGAGGATTGAGGATTGAATGGTGAGGATTGAGGATTGAATGGTGAGGATTGAGGATTGAATGGTGACGATTGAAGATTGAATGGTGAGGATTGAGGATTGAATGTTGAGGATTGAGGATTGAATGGTGAGGATTGAGGATTGAATGGTGAGGATTGAGGATTGAATGGTGAGGATTGAGGATTGAATGGTGAGGATTGAGGATTGAATGGTAAGGATTGAATGGTGAGGATTGAGGATTGAATGGTGAGGATTGAATGGTGAGGATTGAGGATTGAATGGTGAGGATTGAGGATTGAATGGTGAGGATTGAGGATTGAATGGTGAGGATTGAGGATTGAATGGTGAGGATTGAATGGTGAGGATTGAGGATTGAATGGTGAAGATTGAGGATTGAATGGTGAGGATTGAGGATTGAATGGTGAGGATTGAGGATTGAATGGTGAGGATTGAGGATTGAATGGTGAGGATTGAGGATTGAATGGTGAGGATTGAGGATTGAATTGTGAGGATTGAGGATTGAATGATGAGGATTGAGGATTGAATGGTAAGGATTGAGGATTGAATGGTGAGGATTGAGGATTGAATGGTGAGGATTGAGGATTGAATGATGAGGATTGAGGATTGAATGGTGAGGATTGAATGGTGAGGATTGAGGATTGAATGGTGAGGATTGAGGATTGAATGATGAGGATTGAGGATTGAATGACAACTGTTGGACAAAGAGAGTGTAGTAACCTGATAAAAGGCCAAACTTAGATAAATCAAGGGCCATAACTCTGTACTTCCTGGGGAGATTTGGCTGCTTATCGAGCTTGGCCGAGATATTATGGCCACAAATATCGCGGTGGCGTAGTGGATATGGTGTCCGCCTAGCGATCGGGAGGTCCCGGGTTCGAACCACACTGGGAGCGTTCTCAAGATCTCCCCCAAAGACACCAAGTACTGGTTCTACCCAGGAAACGGACTCGAGAGTGTCTCTATAAGCCTTAGGCTTTCGATGCAATCGAGCTTAAATAAATAGATTTAAACTAAATAATGTCTCGAACTTTGGTGAGGATAGGATGAAAACTGTTGGGTTTAGAGAGAGGAAACGAACGTGACAAACCGACCGACCGACTGTCCGACGGACGGACGGACCGACATTAGCGAACCAATATACGCCGCCATCGTCGATGGGAGGCATAATTAGGTAGGGGTGATGGGACACACCTCGGCTCCAAATATAAAGTAGCTTTGGCGGAAAGACCTCATGAACTCAACTCACTCGCTTCGTTGGCTATGGGCTCGACCATTTTCGACTGAGCAGAAAGGCTTTACACGCAAAAAAGAACTTCCCTATCCATCCCCAAAACGATCCGCGACGTGCACGTAATGGTAAACATCAGCTAATCACACATTACGAATATGTTACCGTGGCAAATAACAACTGTAACCCGATACATCTGGGTGTATTGTAAACGCAAGAGAAGCGCCTTATAGGGCTAGAAACAAACACCGGAATTTTTTATAGGGCTACAAACAAATAGCTGCACTTAGATTGTCGCGGGCCTTTTCACAGCGCGGAACGTGGGGAAAACTTTGGGCGTTTTACTTTACTAACTAGGTTTTGTTTAGGCGGAAGTGCAAGGCAAGGAAGATGGTGAGTAATTTAAATGTATTGATTTATGATTTTCATTTCACGTTCTTTCTGCCATTGAATACTATTGTATGTCAAACTAGTAAGAAGTTAATTTATCATGGAATACTGGTATACTATTTTATTATCTTCCATTTATAGTCACAGACGTGAACATGATTATATGGTGAACATGTATACATAATGATGGTACCACACCCAGTAACTTAAAGTTATGTTAATCAAATTTTGCTGTTTGGCTACGGTCCAGCCATAAAGAAAGAGAAAATTCGTTTCTTTTCTTTGACGCTATCTCCATTTTCTGTCTTTTTAATTTCATGACATTTGTGTGGAATATTTTGTTGCTGAAAATTAAGAAAACATCATCAAAATATTGTTAATAGAAAAAGTTTACACGCTGCAAACGTTAATAAAACGGTATATGACGCAACAAATTATACCTGAAACAGTTCAATATAAACTGAAATGTATACCTTACAGTTATAACAATTCTAACACCAAACAAATTTAAAAAAAAGTTTATCTAACGTGTTGTCTTATTCATAAACGTGAAAAGTAAACTAACTGAACGCTTTTTGAATACGATCTCGATCATATGCCAATGCAACAGCTTTCACACTTACAATGAATATGACATTAATCATACGACAGCTGTTGGAGTATAGCTAACGCATACAATGTTGTTCATGGAATTGCTGTGACGCATACATAATTTTGCTCGTTATTTTACATCGTTATATTTTTCATTTCACTGCGATCAGGGCCTGTATTCACCAACCAATTTTTAGACCTGGGCGCATATCCACAAAGCTTCTTAGTGAAAACTTAAGTAAATTTTTTAAAAATCACAAAATTCCTTAAGTCTGTGACTGGTTTATATTAAGTTTATTTTGTCTTTAATTGTTTTAAACTGGTAAAGAATCAACATGTGCTTCTTATTTTCAAATATAAAATCTTGATTCTCACAAGGATAAATTCATTTGAAATTTTACCTTAAATATGACTTAAGTTAAGATTTCCCTTAGGAGTTTTGTGGATATATGGCCCCAGGACTCAAGTACAGAACTCTCCTCAAGTACAGAACTCTCCTCAAGTACAGAACTCTCCTCAAGTACAGAACTCTCCTCAAGAAGATATACATATATTTCTTTTTGCGAATATTCTGGGTATTAATGTTGATTATGCCATTAACAAATATTTCTAAATAAAGAACGCTGTAATTAGAGTGGGTGAATCCCAAGTAAAAATCTCATTTACAACGCTGCTGGAAAATAACAGTTCCAAGAATATTCTTTAATCTTACTTCTAAATCAATAATAGTTTGGTGTATTCGGGCCCCGAACATAAGATTAAATTCAAGAATATTTTGTATTACGACCCTGATGCTAGTCTCATATTCCATATAAAATTGTATATTTGACTTGCTCTGTATTCCAGCTGAAAACTCTCCTCGTGGTGGCGCTGGTTACTTGCGCATGCGTTTATCCAACCCAAGCAGGTAACTTCATACGCTCATATGCCGTATAACTGGTAACAAAGTCACGTGATTTTTAATGACTTGACATTATTGCATTAAGTCCGTTATAAATAAAAGCTTTATGTATTGATTTGAATGTTGATATTGTCTTAATATTGAGTGTGTTAAATGTTTCATTAATCGTCATACTAATTTGGACTTCGCATATAATCAACGTCTGAAGTCCAAACACCTTACGCATGTTCACTTGCACCGCTATTTCAATATACGCGAATGAATATAAGATTTTGGACTCAAATTAAGATTGACATGTTCACTTATTTTCTACTGCAGTTAAAACATTGTTAAGCAGCTAGAATGCATACAACTGAAGAAGGATGTGATGTAGTAACCGTACAAATATTAAATTTTATAATTGCTGTAAGTGTTGCTTAGGTGATTGTAAACTGAATCCGGGTTATTTAAGCAAAAATAAATTTCAAAAGCGTTAACTGCTTTTTAATGTGGCAGTCAAGCTGTTTTAAAACTACGTGTATTGAATGTAAGTTGTGCATCCGACTTCAAAATATCGCGTTTTTTATATTTATGAGAAGATTTTGAAATATCCTGCTTACAACTCGACAGTTTAACCTTTCGGGTGTAAATGACACCGCGCTTAGCTGAAACTGAGCTGTAGGATGAAACTTTACCCATGATGTTAAAAATAGGTTCTTATTTTACGATTTTAGAAAATAAACTACACAAAGCTGTTATGGAGACTAGAGATTGTTACACTACGACGCAGTATTCTCCCTTGCAATGGCTCCATGTTTTTGATACCTAAATTACCTAAATAATTGACATTCTCCTTAACTTTCCGCAATATTTTGATTTTAAGGTTTATCTTCTTTTTTTAACAATCAAATTCGTAAACATGGAGCAGGCGTGAAAATACGAATTATTGTTAGCTCATTTGAAATAATTAAGACGTGACGTTTGATAATATAATCACATACATTTGTTAGAAAATGACGATTTGAACATGTATTCAGTGGGGAAAGAATTCTGACGCGTTTATGATTATTATTATTTTAATACAAAATGCCTTTTTGCTACGCGCATAACGTATTAGCGAAAAGAATAAAATTCCTAAATATACACCGTTCCCAACAGTCGATTTATAGACTGTACAAGCTCTAGAGGAGAATTTGGTAGACATGTGTACTCCTTAGTTAATTTAATCATATGTCTGAGGCTGTTATCTATGGAATGCTGCCTATGTAAATGCAATAAAATGTTTTAACTTTAAGGGCTGCCCATGTTACAATGTGGCTAAATGTAAATGTCAAACACTTTACAAGTTTTAACGTAATGCGCAGTTTGACATCAGTTTAACAGCATTTAACGAATGAGTTACAAGTGATTACAATTATTCATTCGGTACTACTGCCCTTTTTGCGGCGTAGCTGCCTAATATCACTTTTGACCTAGATTTCTTGCTATAATTTTATGCAGCGTGAAAATTGAATGCCAATAGAATTGGGCAAATTTTATAATTTTAGGGAATGCAAACTTACAAGAATGGTTTGATGTCTATCAATAACTGTTGCATATTTTTGGGTATTAAAATTTACATAATTGAAAAATACATAAGCGGTTAAAATAAAGTTATAATCATATCTTCGACATACACTCTAGAACTGAACATAATTATGGACAATTTTACTCATTGTTTGTCATGAACAGAATGTAATATTCATTCACATATTGAAATGATTATTTTGTTTAGCCTACATTAGCGGCAAGCTCTATAAATAGCAATTACGATGATCCCATTGGTTGACCGATATCTGTGCTCTGAAACGTTTCGGAGCCATACGTAGATAATCGGCGAAGATCGGTATGAAATGGTCTATTCTAGCGTATTCAACACACCCAAGAGAAAGGGTGCATAATTCTAAAAAGAGCGCGCGGTATAGCTGTGCTAATATATACTCATCAATTAGCGTCTGGAGATCATAAACCCGAGAATTTCAATAATTGGGGAGTTTATATTTATAAACTTACTGTGCTTGTTATTTTATATTCGAATTGCGGTTGTGTTTTATGAAGAATTATTATTAATTGCACCTTTCTATCAACTTCTGCAGTAGGTGTTATACAAACTCTAAAAATATTTAACATCTTTCTATTAATAAAATGTGGTGAATAAAGTCTCGTAATACGTCGAAATGTTGTTCAAGTTACTTTTACTTCATTTGCGTAGCATGAATACATTATTTGCAAAACGAACGATACGTATAGTATATTATTTAACATAACTATGTACACTCGTCTGATGTATAACAATGTTCATTCATTTCCGCAATTATTTTCTGACAATGCTTATTTGTGAAATTTGCCTGAGAAATTCATGTAACAATTATTATAACGTAAATTACTAACATTTAGGTTATTCATTTATCACCGGTGAAAACATGGAAGGTATGATCGGTTTATTCACGGTACACATATTAATAATGTTTGAGTTTATCTCAAATTAATTTTGGGTCCGATAAGTTTTCTTATGGTGTCCGAAAAATCTACAGTTCTAGAAGTCTCCTTAGTTGGCACCAAAAAAACTGGGGTCAGAGTAGTCACGAAACCGATCATCTTGTCCCTCTTGTATTATGTTTTGGGTGATAATGACATCTCAATATTAATTTCAACGCCGATTGTCTTTTTAAAAGACACTTCTTGTTAATTCTACAATCTGATTAGTCTATTTGCAATGTCAAAAGTCGGGTTAGACAGCTACGCCAAAAATAATAAAGCACCATTGTGTAAAATAAATCCGCACCAACAGATCTGAAATAATAATTTGATATTGACCGCAGTAACAGTGAATTGACTAAGGGAAATAACCACTGCGAGCAGTATGACTGTAATGAAATGTATATAGGTACAGGTACACTAGTTTCAATGAATACTATCTCAGTAACTGCCATTATATACGCGACGAATGTATTTAAATATAAATTTATGTAAAAGCAGATAAGATAACGCAGCATTTAGAAGCATTTTTGAAAAAAAAAGCAATACATATGGGGAAGGTACTTTTAATTCAAAAACAACATGGCTGTGTGATTTACTTAATCGCACGACAAAAATATCAATTGTTGTTTTCCTTTTCTTAATTGTATAATTGCTTTGTACTTTAATTATTTTTAAATCTATTGACAACAATAATCGTTCAAATCTACTAACCCATGATAAGTATCACTTACACCATTACTTAAGTTGCACGTGTTTATACTGTAAAGGAAATATTAAACACCGTACCATTAATTTTTTTCAGTTGCACTGGGTGGAGATTGCACTGATAATGGTAACTGCACGGACACCACTCAAAATTCCACATGCGAAAGTCAACTATGCGTGTGTATCGCAAATTACGATAACGTCACCAACACGTGTCAAAAAGGTTTTTAATCTTTAGTTATCTCAGGTCATAATTCTTTCTTTATTATATCACATTGTCCTCTAATTTCAGTGCTTTTGACTGTTTCCTGGAAAAATAGTGATGCACTGATAGAATCGTACCACAGATGACGGACGGACGGACGGACCGACCGACCGACCGACCGACCGACAGACAGACAGACAGACAGACAGACAGACAGACAGACAGACAGACAGACAGACAGACAGACAGACAGACAGACAGACAGACAGACAGACAGAGAGACAGACAGACAG